>WURS02028368.1:0-11692 GCA_011762765.2 Rhinocypha anisoptera | reverse complement strand
TTCGTCGGGTAAGGGACGATGCTATCGGGGCAAACGCTGCCGCCCACGCCCACCGCCGCCGTACTTGGACCGATTTCTCTCGTCCCAAGTCCGTCCTCTTCAATGAACACCGATCATATTTCCACAAAAGAAATGCGCCAGCGTGACCCAGTTGTGGGATATCGTGTCCAACACACGGCCCTTTCCATCCGAATTCCGACGTCCTCCGACCTCCCCCGCCGCGGTCTCCGTTCCCCCGACGGATTTCGGGGGTGAGTGGAGGGCGGGGGGACGTGGGAGTGGGTGGGGAATACGTGAGGGATCGGAGAGAGCGAGGGAAAGGGAGTGGGAGGGGGGTGGACAAGAGGGTGATGTCGAGAGAGGACGGGAGATCGGACCCGGCCATCTCCGGCCGCATCTCACCTCGGTCGAGGGAAACCTTCGGAACTTTACGTAATCTTTCGTCCATCTCTTCTTCCCCCCCCCCCCGTCCCCCCCCCCCCCCCACGGCCCACCACACCCTTACTTCACTTGCCCGTCTCCTTCGCCCGTTTCCTCTCGCCTCGACTTCCCCATGAGCCGCATCCCCGGCCGCCCTCACTCTCTGTGGAACGCCGCCTCATTCTTCTTCGCTTTCCGACGCTCTTCCGAACGCCCACTCCCTTCCCCCACCGTGGAAAACATTTTTTTTTCTTCGCTTCTTCCCTCCCCTCTGTCACCCCGACCCGTGGAAAGCAACGTCGTTTCCATTCCGCCCTTTACTCACGACGAAAGGGTGCAGCGGAGCGAGAGGGCGTTAGAGAATTCGTGGCACTGAACCGGATAAACGCTCCCCGCCCGTGAAAACTCGATTTTTCGCGACAAATGGCAACCGGACCGTATGATACCGTCCGTGACCTTTTCGAAAACCCGTCAGATTTCACCTGTGCCCGTCCGGTTGTCCCCGTTGGTTTGCGTACAAAAGGAGAAATTTAATTTTTCACCGAGTTGCAAAATTTCATTTCCGCCATTAATATTGATCCGCTACAGAAGTAATGTAACCTAGTGAGGAAGGGGTCCGGATTCGCAAAATATCTTAGGGCTTTTTTTTCACTCCCTTATTGGCTTGGCGTGATGGCATACAAGTGACAACCACTAAAAGTGGAGCAAACCTTCCGGAAAACATTTTGTTGTCAAGCTCATCTGATCTTGTTAAGGACTGCATATTTCCACGCCTAAAGTAATTCTTTTTTACCTTTAAGCATAGGAAATGAGCACTCATTTACCAAAATTTCGTGTATTTCCTAATTTACCTTAAACCGCATTTAATATGGGAACATCTTCTTTTGTAATGGCATTAAACTGTTCTGCCTCTAAACTTAAATTAGTAACACTAAGGAAAGTACAACTACCTTAAAAATAATAAATTATAATTTTATCTCTTTGGATATTACTAGTCCATTATTGTGGTATTGCGATGGTACTGAACTTCAAAGTTAAGGTAATCAAGTGGCACTGCAGCAAGAAAATGTGCATATGAAAAGTTGTTTCCTTTATAAGAATGGACATTGTCTGAAACTGTCCCTATCTAAAAAACATGTCAAGTTATAATTCACTTAATCGACCATTGAGTAGAAAATAACACCAAAAATTAACGAAACTTAACGAATAGCAGCGCGTTTATAACTAAATTTATTCATTCGATATTACAACTGTGCATAATGACATCAAAAAATGCGTTCATATTCTCATTTTGCCAGATAAGGGATTTCTCAGATGAATGTCTTCAAACGTTAACATTATAAATTAAACATTTGTAAAAATTACGTGCACCCCAGGGGTAATAGAGGAAATAGAAGTAGAAAATAATGCTAAACTATTCATAAATATATAAATCTTGACATCAAAACCATCTAAAAAATTTCAAATCTATTTTAGATGTAAAAATCACTTGTTATAACTAAAGTATATTGTCTAATTCAAAGTATTGGTTTCATAAATTAATGTTTCTTTCTCAATTTAGTCAATGTTGACTGAATTTACTCTCAGTTAACACGATACGCCGGAAAAAGCTGATAATAATTTGCTAATAAGTATTCATTTCCAATCGAGCAAAATGATTCAAAGATAAGTTCAGTTAAAAATTTCAAAAGGTAATCGAACTGGATGTAAATTTGATTATAAATGTTCAGAAAAATAAAGCGAGGGAACTGTACTCTGAGAAGTACGTGAATACGGATAAGTTTTAAATTTCTCATCTACTCTCAAAAGGAAATCGATATTAATCAAAATTATAAGTATTAAATGGGAGAATATTCTTTGAAGCAGTGAGTCCAATCAATTAATGTGATCACCTAAAATTTTCTTATCAAGGTGTTATTTCAAGTCTTGTTTAGCTATTAGTTTCTCCAGACCGGAAGGAAGGGTATATAAGAGTAGGGACGGAGAGGGGAAGAGAAATTTTAGACCACTAAAAATATGCTTCAACTAGAGAAACTGTCTATTTTTTTTAAATGTAACAGGTTCAGAAATAACATTTTTAATAGCCTTATTTCTTTCTGTGAATTTCTAAGTTATTTCATAAAGGTAACAATTAATCTTATAAATAACAAAGCAAATAATGTGCAGAATAAAATTTAATATTTGACGACCATAAATGCGCTCGTTTCATAATCTTACAGTCCAGAGTGGAACCGGAGTTTTCGTATTATCCCGCTCTTCAGCTCGTAAAATACAACTTCGCCATCTGCCGGAGAGACTCTGGGACTACTAGCTGATAAGATCCATTCCTCAAGTGGCGCATTATTGCGTTGCCAAGAAAAATTCGACTTCGAGTAGACCTTAGATCTTAGTCAATATACCCATCATATATTGTACACTAAATGTATCGTTTGTAGATAGTTACTACAGTATATTCGGTATGAGCAACTACATTATCATCAGATGCTGAGGCGACGGGTGTTACTTATAATACAAGTTATTATATTATTTTTAAATTAAGACCTTAATAATATTATTGTGGTAAAATGTATTTTTTTAAATTACCGCTAACCTCAGAGCAATAGTTTACAAGCATGCGTGTGATAATCTACGTATTCATGTATTGGTATATCCCATTTTAAAAGGTGATTTGTTCAAAATTTGTGGAATTAAGAAAATGAAAAATACTGATAACATACTGTAATATAGGGTAATAAAAAGACTAGTCTACCCTCACAGAACTAGAAATAAGTACAGAAATATAAGTTTTCAACGTTAAATAAGTTTAGGTATTATTTTCAACACAGTTGAAATTATTTACTAATGTATGCATTAAGAAATAATTTCAACTTAAGTTAACATTAGTATGTCAGATTAGACATTGTGCAAACATCGAATCGAACATTGCAGTTGACAGCTTACTTCAACGGGCATCAATTGACATTATACTACCACAGCATTACTTTTAATCCACAGAAACTCAAATTCATCCGCTAACTACCTCAAAACTCGTACAGTTGTACCGGAATTTTCTAAAAATTTACTTAGTATATTATTATTTCAAGAGTCTTTCCCCTGGATGTATCATAATCATTTTTTTTAATTTTCAAGGAAAAGTAAAATCCAGTATAAGGCGGAAAAGTGGAACGTAATGTTGTATACAGCTTTGTGAGAAAATAACTACTGCAATAAAAACTATTGTACCTATGCCACCACCAATAACAATATAATTCTTTTATAGCATGTTAAACATGTTTTAAATTTTTTTCATTTTCCTAACAAATCTGTTGCAGGAAATATGTAATGTTCTGCATATCTATATGGAAAAATTGATCAAATATGAAGAAACATTTTGACTACGCCGTGGATGCAGGCAATTTGACATACATATTGTTATGTTGGTAAATGGAAATTCAGGATACTAAGTCATTACAGTAATGAAGTGATTAGCATTGCAGTATTTTTATTGTTAAATGAAAATTTACTATGAGACACAATATCACAGTGGCCATGTGTAATGCTGCAAGTCTAAGAGTTTTTGGACATGTCAATACGATCGATGAATGTTCATTAGTCTTCAGAAATAAAAAAAACTGAGCCATATTAATGTTCAGAAACAATAGAATTGTTTTAAGTAATTCCCAACTATATTTATTTCATATCAAAAAATATAATAAGTAATATGTATGTAGACTTTATTTATAAGCTTCTTCTGAGTCAAGATGAAATGAGGAATAAAAAAATGCAAGTAAAATACGATCTCGTTAGGGCTAAAAAATTCAAAGGTCTCAAATAAATTGTATTTAAAAGCACAGAATGGGGGAAAACTAACTCGAACTAAGTGATCCATTTTAAGTAGATAAGGTTTACGAGATTAGTTCTGGTCGAACAGATGAACAATGAAATTAGAATATAGTTATAGTAGTTTAGTTATAACAATAACTAGAATACAAACTATTAACGTTTGTAGCTTATTATGAAAACAATCTATTGTTAATTCTCGAACATAGGACACAATTTATTACTGGCAACCATTTCAAGGCCCCTATGGTCTTTAGTTTATCTACTCGAAGTAGTGTATAATAACTTGTTGATAGTAATTCTAATTGAAACAATCCTTAAAAATATTATGCGTTCGTTTGTATCTGGAATGAATACATTTGGAAAACTATATTTTACAGATTTAGAGAGATTATCGCCATTATTATTACTGCAGAGAGATATTTTACTGTTCCTTCTCAGTCAGGATCTACCGGCCAGAAAACACTGCATCCATGTTACAGCCGTTGTTAGGACATGCACTAGAGAAACGTTCTGATATTACCGTAGAACTCAGAGGTCAAATAAAAGTTGAATAGGCAACTAGTTTTAATATTTATGTTCAATGTTTTCAACTGTATAATTCAGGGATATTTCAAAAAAGATTATTAATTTCGATTGCACTTTTTAATTTTTTTACTTTTTATTCCGGCCTAATGCCTTGTCACAAAACGTAATGGTATTTGGCACTCCATTTGTTAAAGGTCATCCTTATAGCTTCGTTTCCTTCAGTTTAATTACCTGATATACATATCCGAGCTATTAACAGTTTTCGTAAAATTAGAATGACAGTTATTTTTAACTTATATGGTTCATTTCTCATGCACATTATTTAAAAAATATAAATTTCTTCAGTAGAGTACAAATACCAGGCAAATATTCGGGTTTGGTGACCAGTGCAGGGAAGCGATTAAACTTGGGCATGTTGAGGTGGCCAAAACTTTAGTTTATTTCAGCGAAAGTTCGAGGCGCTGCAAGGAAATTATAAATTATCCCCCGTTTACAGTATGAGTAGGTAAAATAACTCCAGCGTAAATATTAAGCTGAAGTATTCGTGGGAATATGTATAGTCTACAGCCTGCTACCGTGAGAATAGATGGAAAAATACATAGAAAATATGAAAATTGAAACTCTAGGGCTGGAGAGAGCAAACTATTATTTTTGCTTCCTCACTAACCCTTCTAAAAGTTTAATGAACTCCCGAAGACTATTTGCTCAAAGTCGAGACCCGGCCCATAGCAAAAATTTCTATCGCTGCATCCCTTCAACAAAATATATCATTCATAATAAATGGCCTGCGATAAGCTTTCTGGAGGTAATTTCTGGCGATTCAAGCGCGGCGGTAATCACTGCGACACAAGGGCGCGTGGAGAAGGTTCTTTGAAGAAACGACCTCGAAAGCAAAAGATTGAGAGAGCGTGTTGGTGTGTGTCGCGTCACCCCCGACCTCCTAGAGACTCCCAAGGACTCAGGACTTGTCAAATCGGGTTAAATTTATTTTTCATCTGGCGGCATTGAATTTGGTTGCATAAAATAGCGAGGACCCGATCCGCACCTAGTACTGCTACTGTTCTCCCCTTCTTCGTCGCTTAAATTCCTCCTCTCCGGACGAGACGATAATGAACAAGTCGTCTCGTAATCTTGCGTCACATTTTTTCGAATTTCTTCACTCCAGTCGAAAATTTCAAGACTAATATCAAACGAAAATTCAGAATTAATTTATATATTGATATCATAGCACCAACTTCATGTACTCATTGTAGTCAGATGCCTAACTACATAACCCTGAATGGTATTTCAAAAGGTCATCCTTAGATTTAATCGAAAAATAAGCACTGATAGTTGAATTTGACGTATCTTTTATTTTAATACAACTGCTTATTAAACAGACCTTCTGATGTCGGGGAAAATAGAAGTAATGGATATAGGCGTAATCATTGACGTGCAATGCCTCCGTGTCTACAGGTCATGGATGCACCAGCTTTACCTCAGTATTTGAGTGAAATATAATTTACAAATTTATCTTTTTAGTTATATTTCAAATTTTTATGATAAAGCATGGGATGCTTTAATATGGGTTTTATCTATCACTTTCTTACTGCGTGCATCATAAATGAGATTTAAAAGTTAGAGTAATTCAGGTCTGAAGAAAATACCCCTCGTCGACACAATATTTTAATATGCACATGAACACGGTTCATATAGCTTCACCTACTTTCGATAACCTTTTATTAATTAACTTGAGTACACTCGAATACCTATTTAATTATTACTCTGCACACTGTATAAACTCCACTTGCTTACTAGCCGTAAACATGCTTTATCTGGATTTCTGAGAATTTAAAAGAAGTTCGTAACAATATCCAAACCAACAAATCTCACCGTATGATATGCTAAGAACGAAAGATAATCCTTACTATTTCCAAGGATAACATCTGGTAATTGCAACAGAGAATCCTTACTATATCCATGTTAATGGAAACCTTTCTGTCAAATTAACCTACGTTAAAGGTGGAAATACCAATTAGCAATAACTAGTTGCCCTTAGTGTACTGGAAGAGGCCGCTAAGGTCATTCCAACGACCCACCTACCTTCACTCTCCGGTCAAATGAGCTTAGTGGTTTACCGACTCTTCTCTCCGACAAGTGAAAAAAGGTGTCCGATGACGAATTCGGCTTTTAGGATTGTTTTTTGCTAAAATTGTTTTTGGGTTTGTATAAAGTCTCGATCATTTACATTAAGATATAGCTACGTTTAACGAACCTTCGTAATTCCGCGAACACAAGAATATAAGTTCTGGATATTCGCAACAATTGTTTCCAATGTACGTCAGGACAAGTGGCTAACAACCAAATAAATATGAATATAACTAGTACAAGTATAGAAATAACACATATAATTCATTCGTTCCAATTTAATAGACGTTAAATGAAGAATGAGTTATTCATTGTGGAAATCGTTATATAAATTTATAGATGCATTACATGTTCATTTTTTTACGCATGTTCCTTTATAAAACATCTATATTTTTGTACCTAAACACATCTTAAAGGAAAGATGGGTGAAGAGGTGTTATGGAAAAGCTATAAAGAGAGGTTGGATAGGTACATATAAACTTTGCTTCTGAAGAAAGAATAGATATCCATGTAAAATAAATACTTTTTAACCATGTACGGAACAAAGCGTATTATAATGGCGAATTTTCGTTTAGATGAGAAAGATAAAAAGGAAAGAATTGCATAACAAGATATTTAGTTTTATCATTCTCTAGGCGTTTTGGTATTGTTACGTGCCTCAATAGCATAGGAATAAAATCATGGTATAGGTGGAGGGCCCCGAAAAATACAGAGGTTTTAATGGTTGCTCCTGTTTAAAATTAACTTTGAAAGAATGAGGTTTTTAAGATTTTTTGGCACCTCCTAACACAATACGGCCTCCACTGTATGCCTCCATTCAGCCCGAAGAAGCTCTTTAGTAATTTACCCGTTCTCTATTATTTAATCTCTATGCTTTATACTAGTCAAAAAGTGAGGTTGTAAATTAAAAATTTTGTATAATAAAATAACTTGTGAAGTTATATAAAATAATTATTATATAATTAATTAAATAAATATAAAATTAAAATATAATAATTATACGATATAATACGGTATTATAAAGACAATTAGGTCGTGAGTGCTTCAAGTCACGAATAAAATCCTTTCGCTGACAATCACAGGTAAATGAGACTTATTTAACAGTAGAGGACCCGTTACTGAATAGGTACGTCTAATAAAAAGAATTAATTAATATTAGCATGATGAAATCAACAGGAGAAGTAACGATAAGTGAAATATGCTACCGCACATAAAGATATAAATACACGTCTCCGTTTTGCATCTATTACGGTAAAAATTATCCAGTGTTAAGTAACCCTTCTTAGATGTTTCATTGAACCTTTAGCAGCTCGTATCAAATTATATAATATCGTTTGTGGTTTATTACCCATACGGAATAGGTTAACTTCCTGAAGTGAGGTCCTCTAATTGATATATTTTTTACTTCTAAAGACAATTTTTCCTTTACATGTTTAGTCACAAATTTAAAATGCTAAAATTAAAAGGACTTTATAATGCCGTCCGTACATAAATATTGTTTATACTTAAAAAATGAATTGATATATAAAAATATCACCTTTCGCCAGCCTATGGAAATGGTTACCTTATTTCCAGATTCGGTGATATATGTTGTAAATTTTAAACGAGTCATTTTTGTTGATAAAATGTTGAATCAAAATTATCGGTATGGAAAAATTTTCCAATCATTACATACGAAATTTTATCCCCGAAAACATAATTTAATGGAAGAATTTTAAGTTCAAGTTTTTTATTAATGGCACGTACATTTGAGTGTCCTCCTTGCAATAGTAGAGTGTAAATAGAAAAAAGATGAAGAGTTACACTTCATATTTACTAAAAAACCTGATGGATTATTCCGTTCTAGCTATTTTACATTAAGATAGAAATGTATATGAATAACAATGGTAATAAGTTAAGTTCCCCTGTAAATTTTCTCCTTAAAATAGTTTATGAATGTTCTTAAGTAAATCTCCAGCAGTTTAGTTTTCTCCAATATTATAAAAATTTTTGTCATTTCAAGTCTTTTTGAATAATTAAAATGTCTTTAATGTTCTATATCTAATATTTGACTGAACTCTATGAAAGGACTAGGCAATAAGCTATCCTGTTCTGAAAAGTATCTTGCGAGCATTAATTTGATCCGATTTAATATAACATATAAGATGACACTTGAGACATATTCCTGGCGGAGACAGGAATATTAAGCTTGATGGAGAAACACACATAAAGTCCCATACTAAATTACTGAACAGGAGGGAGTGGTAAAATCGTAGAGAAGAATGAGGTTTTTGAGTATTGTGTGTGTAAAATGATAAAAAAAATAAGCCGTATAGAGAGAGAAAGCCAAGTAAAGATGGCGAGAAGTGGTTTTGAATGAAGGCGTCAGCAAGGAAGTTGGATAACAGATAGGTCGATCGAGGGAGAAATGGTGTTTGTGAGCTAGGCTGGGAGAGAGGATATAGGGCTATGACAGAAGTTGAATTGTTTCGTAAAGTTTGAACACGGTGGAAGAATCATTTCTAAAGGGCAGAAATGAAATAAGGTGCTTTTTATTGCATGAAGGTGCGGTTTTCCGATGTTATTCGAGTTATCGACGTAAACAGTCACAAAATATATGAAATTACTTTTCTGTAATTACGGGTAATTTACGTTTTTGTAGACTGTTTTAGTGTAAATATAGTCTTAATACCGATATATATGTCGATATAATCTAATTAATCATTTCTACTAACACGATTTTGTGTGTCCTGAATTCAGCGTTTTGTGCATCGAAATATTGCGGCTTACTTCTGTAAAACAGAAATGGAACGTGAAATGAATCATCTAAGAAAATTCATTTTACATTTACTGTTTTTACGAAAATGGTGTTTATTATAGTAAGTTGAGACATTTGAGTATATGGAGTAATAAAAATGCATTCAAGGAAGAGAAACAAACAGGTCCCTTAGAAGGAAACCCCTGAATGTATGTATACAAATAATTATCACATTCGCAATGAAATAATTTTTAATTATGAGAGTTGCGTACTTCATTTTTCACGATAGGTTAAAATAACTACGCCATTGTTAAGTGACGAAAAATATGGGATTTGAGTAACAATTTGCATTATTTTGGTTTACGTAAGGTAAAAACTTCTGGATTTTGACCTTCTGTGTTGTAATACTACATATTATTTTTTCCCACTTTTCACCCTCAAATATATTCCACTTTAAACTTCAATTATTATCCCAGTGTCCATCAGTTCTTCTTGCCTTGAACCTCATGTCCCGTATTTGAAGTCAGTTTTTATTTTCCACGCGCAAAATCTATTCACAGACATAAATGGCGTTCATTTTATGAATATCAGTGATCCATATCAGGTTACTAGTTATTCAAAGTTATCCCTTTTGATAGTTGATAAAGGCTATTTGAACAGTTATCGTTTTAATATGACGCCAAAAGAGAGTAGATGATAACATAGCTCGCTTTAGTAGCTTGGTGTGAATTTCACAACAGACTACGGAATTTGTTACGTGAAAAACATTCTCGTAAGTGAAATCATCGAGACAATGCCAAATGTACGTCGCAGCTTTATACACAATGTACAAATAAGATTCCGGAAACGGTCAGGAAGTCGTAGAATAAATGGAGTCGTCGGCAGAGAGAAAGGAATGGAAATCGGCGGAGGTCAGCGAAGCACACAAAGACCGAGTAAACTCTGTGGGGGAAAAAACAAGTAAAAAGACTATTCTAGAAGGTACCTCTCCGCCAGAGCAAGGCAGGTTATTCTCTTTCCTTAAAAATGGACTTTTTACTCCCATTCATGATCACTCTTTGGGACACTATAAACGGTTCTGATACGTACTGCGAGACCATTTGTGGCAGGGAGGCCCTTTTTGTCAGGGAGGGGAGACATTTCATCTTCCGCCGTACCTCCGACTCCCCTTGTTCAACCCCGTTAAAGCCTTCCCCCCCCCTCCTCCTCCACCACACTCTCACTCCAGAACGCGAGATCGCATCTTCCCTCACCCTCTTTTTTGGCGAGAAGTGGGCGTGGCATTGCGAACTGAATGGTCCACGCCAATGCGGCTGTGCAAACTGCAAACCAACAAAACCACACGGGAGAGAGAGACAGAGAAAAAAAATAGGAAAGCAGAAAGCTTCAAGGAATCCCTCCGTAAGAAACAGGGGCAAGGGGCAGAAATTTAACTAAGCAAATTCGCGAGGGAAAAAAATGGAAATATATATCTCAAATAACGGGAGGGGGAGGGGGAAGACGGAGTGAGAAAGAGGTACATGCCTAATAAGGCAGATGAAAGGGGGGGTAGGCAGATAAGGAGGAGACGGGAAGAAATAAATTACGTGAATAAAGAGAAATAAGTTCTCACGTTCGCTTTTATTCCTCTTAGGGCACCAAGCGGCTAACATTATGGCCATCGAGTTATAGTATCGGTATGCATTTATTTTCCTGCATGGTAAATTGAAATTAAAAAAAAGTTCAATGCTAAAAAACGTGTGTAAAAGGATGAGGGCAGAGATGGTGGTGAAAAGAAATGAAGTGAGACACTGTGGGAGACCCGAGATTAATCGCTGCAAATGGAACGGGACAAAGAGGGTGACCTCGGGGTTGTTGTAGCGTCAGCGTCGCTGTCATTACGGCGGACTGAATCTTCAGCGACTGCAGTGGCGAACGGGGAGAGAATGCGGGGGGGGGGGGACAATGGGCAATCCGGGGAGATGGCGGCGAAAACAGTGACGAAAATAACAACTGCGGGACGGGAGAGGGGGGACCCCCCCCCCCCCCCCCCCAAAACCACAAAAGATGGGAGAGGGGGGG
>WURS02028357.1:0-11692 GCA_011762765.2 Rhinocypha anisoptera | reverse complement strand
GGAAGCGGGAAGGGGGGGGGGGGGGGCAGCGAATTCCCCCCAGGCGGCGGAGGCACGTGACGTCGCGCGCGGTCGCGAGGCCAAGCCCCGGCAGTACCGACTCTCCCGTGGAAAAGAGTGTCATGTGATTGATACGATCGCCAGGGAAGGCGGCATGTGGAGGTGTGGGGAGATGGGAGCGTGGGATAGATGGGAGTGCGAGGCGATGAACCTAGTCTCGGGGAGGGGAGAGAGGGGGAAAAGAGTTTGGGGGCGGAGCGCGTGACGCAGGCAGACGCGAGGAGAGGCAGCGAGGGGAGGGGTGAGAGTGATTGATCAGTGATTCACTGCCGTGTTATACGATGTACGCGTCTCGCTCAAGTGATTTCATCGTCAAGGTTGGCTGCCGCCGCTGCGTTATCCGACAGCAGTGGTGTGTTCGATTGTAGGATGATTTCGACTCAAGTTGTGTGGAACAAAGCAATCTTATGAAGTGATCCCGGGTCCTCCACAAATTCCATACCCGAGGAGCATGTTCGAGTTCGCGCAATCTTTCAGTCTGGCGCGTGAAGGGAACTTCTACCTCATTTCTTCCCCTCTATCATAGGGATTAATTTGTACATTGACCATTTTCATTTTTACAATTTCCTCTCATAACCTATTTTAAATGAAAAATAATATTACTAAATATTTCACAATCGTGCGGATACACTCTATATCGTGCGGATGCTCTCGCCAACATGAAAATTCACGCCTTCGACTATTTATTCTGCTGTGAGAGATGATAGTCTTAATCATTTTATGCAGTAAGTCATTCTGTTGGTTAAAATGACTACAATGATTTTACCTTGGTGATTTTGCTTCGTGTGATAAGGTTCGAAACAATCCAAGCACAAAACCACTATAAATGGTAATTCTTGACATCCTTGAAAATGGGGGCTCGCTTGATGAAATCGGTTACTCAGCATAACAATTTTCTTCTAGAACAATGCTATGAACGAATTCCTTTCAGCATTGGACAACTTTTTGGCTTTGCCTTGAGTCTAGAGACACCATAAATATTACTTTATTACCTAAATAATCTCCCATACTCTCCCACACAAAGCGTTCTGCTTCATCAGTGTTATCAAGTTCATTGTAAATAGTTAGCATTGTATCAATTCCAGAGCGATCATTGATATAATTTTTTCCAACGCTTTCCGAATTTAAAATGTCGTCATAATCCCTTGCAAGTAGTATTTTTCAGTTATTTCCTAGTCTTTTGAAAATGGTATTTTTTCTACTTGTTAAAGATATTAAAGGAATACCTATTTATAAAAATAACTGCACACAGAAAACACGAGAGGAAAATGATACCACGTGGCATGAAAGGTCATGACACAGCATGAAAGATTCTTCATTGGCCTAAAACTCTCGTTTTCTAGATTTCAAGTAATTAGAAAAGACTTCGAGGGGACCCAGTTTTTGCTGACTGTTTAGAGGTAATCTTAGCTTCAGCAATTACCTTATATGAAAGAAGGAAGAAAGAAACGAAGAGCGAGGCACATGGTACCTTCGCTTAGGATCGATGAGACGAGGCAATCATCCATGAGACTCGAAGTGATAATGCACAAAGATCAGAGAAAGAGTGAGAGAAGGGTGAGAAATAATGGGACAAATATCATATAAATCATTAAATAAATAAAATCTCGTATCCCATCCTAAAATAGCTGAACCTACTTGAAGTCTCTAAAAGGCAAATTAGGCATTTAAGATAATACGAAGAAAGGAATGTGATGGTATTCAATACCAATTTCATTTACAAGCTGGTTTGGAAGGAAATTTAATCTCAACAATAAAAAAAACCTAACGACTTAATATTACGATGAATTTTGACATGTAGAGAAGAACATACCTTCACAAAATACATAAAATTGATGGAATTTAAAATGTAATTTCCGACGGAGAAACAATTATTAGATTCAAAATTACAGGGAACGCACTGGGTACGTAGGACGGTGTTGAGGAGCGAGGTGGATGCCATATTTCGAGATTTTTAAAATGCATTCGATAACGTTCCGCGCGGCAATTGTTCTTAGTGTAATACGTTAAATTAATCAATTCTTCAGTTAAATTGTTTCTCGTCCGACACATTAATGTCTCCTCTGGTGTTCCCCACGGAAGAGCAATCGTTCCCCTATTAATCCTCTACACATGAATACTGACAAACAGTTCAGGTCTACAGTTTTATAGATCGATTCTGGTATTGTGGTTGTAGGTATTCGTTGCTTTTTTCCAGACGATTGGGTCGTATACTGAGACACTTTCAGTCAGGAAGATAGAGATTCATCATCAAAGGGGTCTGCGAGGCAATTGAGTTGAATTCGAAAAAAAATTCTTAGTGATGAACGTGTGGGAAAAAATCAGTTCACTCTAAAATATTTTTAGTATACCTTTAACCAAAATAATAAAGATAGAATCCGTTAAATATTTGAACGTTACGTTAACTAATGACTTATTCTTGAATAAAAATATTTGGGAAATTTGCTGAATAAGAAATAAAAAGTTCGGATTCATGTAAAGAACACTGGTTAAATTTAGGAAAAGGTATATCAGATTAATTTTTTACCAGTTATGTCCCCTCCAGACTATGCTGGGAGTGTATGGGGCTCCCATTAGATAGATTTAGTTTTTGAAACTAGATCGAGTGCAACTTAAGCTGCTAGGTTTGTGAATTTTATTTTATGATCAAAGAAGTGCTGTGACAAAATTACTGGAAGAATTAGGTTGGCAGCTACTTAATGTGGGTTCAAATTCAGGTTAGGTTTACAGAGTAAATTGAAGACATCGCCTTTTTTCTCTGCATGTGTATTATATCTAATATGTGCATGTAGGAATGCATGCCTGATGATGGCTCACTCACCCCTTGCCACACGCCCTTGCGGTGGCTTGCAGGGTATTTCGCAGACGTAGACTTCAGGTAAGAGGTTAAAAACATTCAACCCTTTCGCGCCAAACGAGTGATATACCGGGCGTTCAAAATCACCCCTCCTGTACGAAATACTTCATTTTTAGTCATTTTTGCTTTATTTTGCCTCACAGTCATATGAAGGGACTGTATACCAGTTTAAGGCAACGGCGCGAAAGGGTTAAAACACCGTCTTACAATGATAAATCAGACAAAGAGCATTAAATTAGTGAGATGGACTGTACAACGGATAGATTTTAAATGTCATTTGTTCCTCTTACCACTAGAGAACAAAATAGGTAAGATCGCGCTCGCTAATAGAATAACGATAGTTAAAATCGTAGATATATTCTGTGTACTATACATGTACAAAGTCCAAAATGTCAAAAAATCAATTGATTGGCCCATGAAAGTTTTGCATTAATATTAATTTTTTCGTAGTTAATTCTTTTTGCGTATTACTCTTGTGCACGCGCTTCCCGATTCAAAAGTTAGTGGTTGTAATTGTTTTCGCATGGTTATGAGGTTTAAAAAACAACTTATTTCCTATGTTTTTTTACGTTTCATATAATTATGTATCTGTGCACGTGGAAATGCATGCCTGCTGTGGATTCATCCGTACATCTTGGTGGCGGCTTTCAAAGTATCTCTTAGATGTAGGAGTAGGTATTTTCTTCTGCGAAAAAATTGTAGTTGCTCCATAGATATTCGGTAAGATAACATTTTACTATGCTTATCTCTGTAGTACTAATATATTTCATCGTATTGACTATATAAATATAAAAAAGTTTTTGTAAAAAGTGCAATTTAAATGTGGGCCAAGTTCCAGGATTAAAAGAAGTTTCTTAAATCCAACTGTGCCATGGCCAACTTTCACCTGTAAAGGCAAATTTTTTATAATAAGAGATAGAATCGGAAAAAATAGGAAAATACGGGAATTAGGAATAGTTCTCCAATCCATTTACGGATAAATTGGAAAGGAAGTTAGGACAAATACCGCGAGGGATGTTCCATGATTGTCAGTCAACTCTCATTAACCTCCCAACGAAATTCTTAGGAGGTTAAGTACGAGGATGTAAGAGACAAGGCTATACTTGTGTATGGTAGGAAAAAATTCAGACATATTCAGTACAATATGGGGTTATAATTTCAATTATATGTACGTTCCAACATTAAAAAGGAAAATAGCTAAAAGGCAGCTGATCTCATCTACTAGAGGAAGCTTTTGTTAACATAATCAGACAGAGAATCAATATCACCGAAGGATTGGTATGGCATTGTGGGTAAAAAGAATGTTTTTCGACAAAGAGATACGCTTTATGTTATACAAATAAAGGCTCTGAATAAAATACATCATTCTGAACTAGAAATAATTGAAGGAAAACTAAATTTAGTTCAAATCTAATTAATTTGGAAACAGCTAGGGAAAGTTTTCAGAGGCTGACAAGTAAAACAAAACATATTAATCGGAAACTAGGAAAAAAGGGCAACTGTGGCTGAAGTTAAATTTCAAAATGAATCATAACTGATATTGGAGCGGCATCAACATTTCTCGCGGCTTATACCTCCTCAGGTGCAGAATTTAATATTGGCGGTATTGATAATGGCTCGGAGCTTTATTTGAAACTCAACTGGAGTGACGGTAGGATGAAATCGAGAAATTGAAACTTAAAGGAATGAAGGACACGATGAAGAAATACCGAGAATCGATTGACAGATTTCCAATTAAAATGTCAATATATGGAAGCAGTAGAGGAAACATTATATTAAAAACTGAAGGGAACAAAAATAAGAGGAACTAATGACAAAAACTGCTAATAAAAATGTGCGAATGGGTGGCAGAAAATATCAATCGTCCCCGTTTGCAATGGAGTTAAAAAGGAGGTAGGAACGGAGATGGAAGTTAAAAGCGAATGATCTAACGTTTTTTTTTAGGAAGAAGGAAAGTATATGGAAGAGAGCATATCGAAATAATATGAGTAGTTCGCAACATGGAATTCGTAGGCTAGGAGAAAAAGAAAGAATTATTGTTAAAATTATGGACAACAGGACCAGCAGAAATGGTTACATCGCTTATGATCAGTTTCTCAGCAAGAAGAGAAGGGAATGTCATCGTCGCAGTAACGAAAGTATCATTGTGAAGTAATAGTGAGAGCTATAAATGGGCGATTGAGATTCGATTCACTCGGAAATCGATTATTTTAATACGATTCCCGATTATTTTGAATCGATTATTGTGATCCCAATATGATTCGATTGGTTTCCTTTCCGATTCGATTCGTTTACCTTCCGATTCGATTCAGTTCATGTTCCGATTCAATTACGATTGCGATTCAGTTACGATTCCGATTCAGTTATGATTCCGATTCAGTTACGATTCCGATTCAGTTACGATTACGATTCGGTCACGAGTCCGATTCGGTCACGCTTTCGATACGGTAACGATTCCGATTCGAATCGATTTAGAGAATTCGATTTTTTGAGCGACTCGATTCACACAATACTAATCGAATCGATTTGGTCGAATCGATTCATTCCTTGAAATCGCCCATCTCTACTGAGAACATGAAAAGTTCCCAGATTTTTCCGCCAAATTTCTGGTTAGACTGCAGCATAAGAATTTAATTAGTGCGTTTCATTCATCAAAATTCGATATTAACTCATCATACGAGTGAATCATATGGGTCAGTAGATTTAGCTGCAGTCGATTAAGCGGGGAATAAAGTTTGCAGTATCTACACAGCTTCCGCTGCACAGAACTTGCTTTGTGATCAAGAAAAAACTCTAAGGGAACGTGCTCATAATACCCAATTTAGTAAGTTCAATCTCACTCCAACTCATCACATTTCATCGTCAAAATTCAACAGATAAAACTTGAGTTTTAACAAAACCGATGTTAAATCAAGGTAAAATTTCAAGATGGAAGACGGAAGTTTAACAAATTGGCGAATCTCACAAATAAAAAGCGATATACCCTAGTACAATTGAGTTAAAGTCGAAACTATAGAGTGTACTCGCTGTTTTACTAGTGGTCATTGGGTGGGTGGCTACCGAGTCATCGTCCTGTTAAACGGATTCGGAGAAAGAACCTTCGACGAGGAGGAACTCTTTCTTTAAGCTTTCAAGTCTTCCGTCCCTTTAACTTCCAACGCCAGAGAAATACCATGCAAAAATTATCACATTAAATCTTTCACTTGTTTGTTGGTATTAGAAATATGCAAAGGTGGCAATAGTCGGAGGCCGGTTTAGTTTATCACCATGTTTACTCGATTTCCTTGGAATCGACAAAGAAGCAAACAAAAAATCGAACAATGCATCCAAAACTTATACACCTATATGTCCCTCTTACACGCTAATAGCAGGTTTCTGGTGCACTGGAAAAACATGTAGAATTTATTGTATTGGATGGTCTACTATATAGACAGTTCGAAGGCATTGGGTTTGTTGTTCTTAGGCTTCAAAGCAAAGTTGAAAAAGTTTTTTGCACATGTGGAAATCTTTTTAACCACAAAGATTCTCTCGAATTCGTGACCTTCGTTTAAGACTCCGAGTGTGCGCACTGCTCTGGAGTTGACTGACCACGTTAACTCCGCGTTAACGACCAAGCAAACTCACTCATGAAAAGTGTGTGTAAGCCGACGATGTACCCTCTCGTTTTTATTTTTAGGCACTAAAAATTTATGCTTTCATCTCACGAAATTGATAAATGCTTGCATAAGTAGAAAGGCTTGTTTTAAATAATAAAAACTCACATCAGGAAGATCATCGCAGGTAGGAATTAGTCTAATGTGTGCTTTATTAATGTGTGCTTATTTTTGACGATCCGAAAACTCTCTCTCCTTTATAGCATTTTTGAGTCTTTCTTTTTTAACAGTGCCTGTATAAATATGCATATGACTCACTGATGATATTTTTCATTATAAAAAACATGGAAAATAATAATTTTCTGAAAAGTAGGAGTATGTTCATGTGCCTCGTGAAAACTAAGGCATTTTATCGATGTATTTCAAATTACTGATGGAAAAAATTTAGTAACTAGGTGATGTCAAGTAATATTATTTGATTTTAATTGTTACCTATTAACCAAACTCAAATGTTATTAATTTTATTAATACTGTTATACTTAGTGAGTTTTACTGTACTTATTTTGTATTTTCAGAAAGCTTCCCAAATTGCAATTATTACATTTTATGCTAAAGAGTTATGCCCAGAGCTATTTATTAATTTAGCGATATTGAAGACAACATTCCTGACTTTCTCTATAAGGAAATTAAACAATATTTTTGCGAAACTATGTCAATAATTTTTTCTCATTTCAAGGGTGATAGTTACGGAAGGGATACATTTAAGGATTGTAATATTTGTAAAAGGAATTCATTTTTATTGAATGCAGTCTCTCGAAGATAAATTAACAACTTTTCTCTCTCCAATGATTTGTGACATTTTTATAAAAAAAAAATTGTCTCCAAGGCTAAGTGAGCAGTAACAGTTAGTGTTAGGTCACAATGTAAGGACGGATGAATAATAATAACTCCTATGTGATTCACGTGGTTATTTTAAGGTATTATAAAATACTATTATCTACCATTAATTTTTCTTAATTATTGTAGCACACGTCGATAAACCTGGTTACTTTCTTTTGAAACCCTATCAGATGTATTTCGATGTTACAGGACTGACTGGCTATTGTGCAAATCGAAATGCATATCATAACTTCGTATTTTATACTGAAAACAAGTAACTGATATATAATAATGAAAATAGCATGACGATACAAGACTCAGCAAAGAGTAATATAAAAATGATAACCTATTTCGTGGAAATAAAAAAATATAATATATATCATAAAAATAAAATTTTAAAAATTATTAAAAATATATTAATAGTATTTAGAGAACCATAAGCGCGTCACACGGTTTAACATACGATGGCATAGGTTTAACATACACATCATATGAGTTCTATTTCTTCCATATTTTATCCCATGAACATTATTTTCGGGCATAAGAGATGAGTTAAAAAATACTTCTTTGAGAGGTCTATCGTTGCTAAGAGTTGACATCGTGACAATATTTATTTATTTTTATTTATTTATATTTAAACAGCCAAAGGCAAAAAGCACAAAGGCCGCTTACATTGGCTGAATGAATACATTACATAAAACAAAACAGAAAAAAAATAATATACAACAAAAATTATTCAACAGAAATAAAACATTTTTTTAAATATTAACAAATGACAAGGAGGATAAGGTAAATTAAGGGAGTGCTCTTTGGGAGTGAGCTCTAATCAGGAGGTTTCGTTTAAGTACGGATTGGAAAACGGTTCGCGACAAGGATAGATCCAAGGAGGGAAACTGAGTGGAAAGGGAATTGAATTCTGTGTAGGGATTCGATGGAAAAGAGATCGCCGTGAAATGGAAAGACGGAATTTAGGGGTTTCAAGAAGACTATGGTTACGGGTGGGACGTGAAGGAACGCGGATGGAAAATGATGGCAGTAAGATTTCGGTCCGGAGAGAACCGTTTGAATTAAACTTCTTCACGTGATTAGATGAGCGACGATTTCCCCAGCTAGTGCGGATATTTCAGTTTCGTCTGAGTGTGGCCCACGTGCATCGTTTACCGGGCTATCGACGTAGACTCCCGCGGTTTCGCTTCCCACTTACCGTGGAGACAAAAACCGCTAATTCCGACCGTAAAACAGTGAGGGTGTGCTCCCCTTCGACATCACTAGTCCCGAGTCCTTTTGAGGAGCCGTCGACGGCCGTGGAGAATGGAAGCAGCATCCTTCCAACGCACCCCCATTGACCGGAGGCCTGATCGATCGCCTCGCGGGATTCAAGAGGTCACGAGCGGCCACGGGCATTCGAAGGACCAGTGGAGTAGTCCCGGGGTGGTGGCGGGCGGCGGCTGGGAGCCGTCAGCGTATTTGCAATGTAAATGCGATCGCCGAGGCATCTCCCCGAATGATTTATGGCCCTATCGAGAGACCTCCGTGAAATTACGGGCTTTCGTGGAATCATCGGTTTTCCTTCGTTGTTTTTCCTCCTCTCTTCCTCCTCCCCTCGTCGTCGGGTTAAAAGTATTTATTTTCGGAAAGACAGGCTGGAGTCTGGGAAGATCTGTGGGTGTTCGAGGAACAGAATGTGACAAGGGAGATGTGATGGGGCAGCCGGAATAAATCTCATTCGGCGACGGACGACGGCTTACAATAATGCGCTTTCCTGAACGGAGAAAGTTTTAATTCACCATGAACTCTGCGTGCTAAATCATTTAAAGGGTATCGCCAATTAGGGAAAAGGTATTATTCATCGTTAAAAGCATTTTTTCCCCCATTATATCTCCAGAGACTCGAGATGAATGGATTACTTTGCGAAATAAAAGGGTAATACGAAAAACACTGACGCGGCAGATCCTTAAAGGTGTACCACATTGAAAATTAACATGGAAAACAATTGTATTTTGCAATACAGGATTCAAAATATGCGTGAATTACGGAAAATATAAAAATTTTTATAGTCTTCCCGTTGAATTTTAATAATAGCTAATAATCTAAAGCTAATTAAGTGATAATTTTAGCTAATTCTCACTGCAATGGGTTTTTTATTTGCAAATATTGTCCGCATTGATAAAAGAGTTGAAATATTTTATTTTGTCTTTATTATACTTTACCTATAATAGTACTTTGTTACATTTAGCCGGACATTTAACTGTAGAGTATTACAAATGTAATGGAATGTAAATGTTGATGAATTGCATATAATTAGCAGCGTAACGGTCTAAATTACCTCCCAATTTCTCTTCTCGGGGGAAAATATCTACTGATTGAAAATCCCTGATCTAGAACTAATATTTTTCAATGATGTTTTGGAAAATATTTTGTATTAATACTCATGCGCATGCATAAATCAGATAACCTCTTCAGTAGTTGCTCTCATACCTTAACCCCTCAGAATAGTAGAAATAGTTTTATTTCATTTCTCAGCGACATTAATTCCAATAATTATTAATATTTTTTTCTAATGCCATACAGCATCCTCAGTTCTCCATAGATACCAATAGTGCAATAAGCTGCATGCACGTCGTGAAACCAAATATTCACCCTTTAAACCAATCAGCTTTATTTTTGACATAAAGGCAGGGACTAATAGACTTGAATACACGGATATGATGAAGGGTAATCTACCGATAAAGGTAGGCCGCGTGATTTCTCACGCGGCTGCAGCTCACGATCACCGCGTCGTCGGCGTACGACGACAGGAGCGTGCGCAGCCCATGAACAGTGGGAAGACCATGGGTAAAGATGTTGAAAAGTATTAGTCCCAGTAAGGACCCTTGCGGTACGCCGGCGTTAATCCGGCGAACGCTCGAGCCCTCATCAAGCTAGTTCACGCTGAAGCTCCTGTCGCGTAAGTACGCCGACGTCATCCTCAGCAGCCAAGGCGGGAATTCCAGGCGGTGCATTTTCAACAGGAGAGCGTTCTGCCAGACGCGATCGAAGGCTTTCGAAATGTCGAAAAACGCTCCGACCGCCGCATCTCTCCTTTTGAACGCATCTCGAGATTAATGCAGTCGTCCTCACAAGTCGCCGCCGCCAGCACTCCTGACTCCCCCGCCGCCCCTCTGGACCAGGCGGTGCTGTGGGCAAGGGTGCTGCATATCGCCAATCTCCTTCGTGGACGTCTGTCGTCTCCACAAGGATCGCTGCTGCTCTCTCCTGGAGACGCTGGCGCAGACGCAGATGGCCTCTAAGCCCAATAATGGCTTGAGGCCCTCTGATCATGTGCCAGTGGAACGCCAACGGAATTCTTCGCCGCCGCGAATGATTCCGTTGGCATTTTTTTTTGCAAATTACACAATTAGCAGGCCATAGCGGTATGTAGGGAGTTAGTAATGCGCGGCAATACGTTGAAAATTTGGAAGGGTAAGAGTTCCCGTTTGCATATTGTGACGGCATTTGCAGCTGTTTTCGTGCATGTCTGTTGTTGTGAGCAGTCTAAAGGGGTGTTACACGGTGCATGTACTCGCGCGAGTTCATTCAACAAAAAACCTTGAATGTGAACTTGAATGTATTTAATGCGACGTCGAATAAAGGGTGTTTACGCGGTGCATGTGTTCTCGCAATTTTTCGGTGGAATAGCGACGCATTGCGTGATTGTTTTTTTTACAGCAGAACACTGAAACAATATTGTTTACAATTAATGGTCATTTAGGTGGATTATCCGAGTTCCCATAGTTTTAATATTATATGGGAGAGACGTAGTAGAATCGCAATCGAAACACAGCGGGATCAAAATCCGAAAAAGGTGTTCAAAATGCCGAAAAATCAAATGTCATATTTAGCATAATTTTTCATTTCGAGTCAGATACACTATGATATTTGTGCCACCAGCAAGGCTTTTATTAAATAAGTAAGAACATAACTTTGCGCATATAACTGCCAACGTGATAAAACTTCATCTTCAAAATCACCTGGATATCTTAGAAGACTGGCTCCAAAATTGGAAACTATCAGCAAACCCACAAAAATGCAGTGTGGTTAATTTTAGCAGAGTAAAACGCAAAGGCAGCGGAGGCACCACCTTCCTAGGGAACACACCAATACCTAGGAAATATGCAGAAAAATTCCTGGGTGTTATCTTGGATAGCAGGTCAACCTTCAAGCAACATATTGACTCAGCAATTAATAAAAGTTGGGCCGCATACAAATCCCTCAGTCCTATACTCCGCCCCAAGTCAACCCTTTCCCTTTCCACCAAACGTAC
>WURS02028346.1:0-11693 GCA_011762765.2 Rhinocypha anisoptera | reverse complement strand
TTAACGTAAGTTTTAACTGTGCCGTTCTTTCTGTGTGTTCCTGACCGTCTCCTGTCTATCTTCCTCACATTATATGTGCACATATCTATATATATATGTGTGTGTGTATATATATAAATGTACATTTATATTTCTGCGGAGGTTGTGGTAGCCCAGAGGGTAGAGTGCTTGGCAACAGACCGAAAAATCCGATGACGACTCCGGACACCTCCAGCAAAAACCCAAGCTGAGTGATTTTTCAGGTACCACATCTTCGTGGGAAGGCACAGGGAAAGGAACCGGCCCCTCTACCCTGATGTGTGAATTTCCACACGACGTGGGCTTAGTACTAATAGGTGAGCTCTACCATCACTTAATATACCAACCTTCGGGTTGATTACTGTGGTTATATATTTCTGTATTGCAGGTTCTGTATTGATAGTGATACACTGTCGTCTTGCTAATTCCAAATTACAATATGCGCTCGAGTGTAGGCTACTTCACAAATATAAACAATTTTCATTTGAAAATGGTAAAAATAGTTATGATAAGAGTAATGTAAAAATCCTTTTCTTCTCATAAAAAACTGGTTATCAAATGTTTAAGGGAAAAGTTTGTTTTCAAAGTTGAACAATAAAAAAAAGAAGCTGGGAAAGGAGAAAACTCAGAAATGATTATTCAGTACAAGTAAACAATTAAATAGTAATACATATTCATAGAAATGAAAATCTTCACCATTTATATTTCTATCTAACACTAAAAATGTGTTCAGATATACCTACTGTTAAAGCATATACAAACGCTAAAGGAAAACTTATGAAAATCGTAGAAGTTCGGGAATCGGACATGAGGTTGTAGAAATTTTTAATATTGTCATAATGATTGCTTAAAAAAATGAGTTGTTGTTGAACACAAGTGACTTCAGGCTTGATAATGATATATATTATTACTGCTTTCTTGAACGACATAATTTATGTTTTCCGTCACATGCCAATGATTCAAACATACCAAGAGTTATAAAGCATCGTAGTGCATTTAATTATGCATATTTCTTAAATATTATTGGTTTCTGAACGAATATGCGAATTCTTTACGTAGATACCTAAATTAATGGTAAATATGCTCATAAACGACAGCTGTTTTGTCCGGGAAGAACAATATATTTTAAGAAAAGTAGGACTGGATTTTAATAATCAAAATTTTTTAACTTTCATACTGCATGTTTTGAGTTTGAAAAACTTGGATTGCTTCCAGCTTCCAATTCATTTAAGGACGGTCACTAGATCACCTGTTTTTTCCCACATTAAACTCAGAGACTTACTTTAAAATCTGCTTTTTGCAATGACCAATGGCCAAGGATCCTCGTAGCTGATATAGTGTACGGAGTAGAGAAGCGTGAAAAAATATTCTATTCACAAGCAATTCTAACCACATTCCATGCTTCTTCGCCGGATAGGCAATTAACTGACCTGCTGCGAATTTCCCTGGGGAATGATAGCGGACGCTAGGAGGCCCGTCTGAAAGAAATGAGTGCCAAGCTGGCCGTCGGGCACACAATGAAGGTGAATGAATCAAGTTACTTCTATTTTATGCACTACTCGTTCATCTGGAATTGGAGTAAAATTTCTCACCCCGTAATGTACGCTATTTATTTCACAGAAAAATGAAAAATCGGAGTATTGTGTGTTTCTATGGAGATATTTTAAATGAGAACTTATACCTAATTATCAACCTAGACAGACCGTCTAGAAATAATTATCAATTTAAAAATTAAATATTGTTCATATCATAAGCAAATAAATTCCTACATAGTTAAACCTACATACATAGTGTATAATACTACGTATCGTCTCATGCCATATAGAATTAGATCCAAGTACTATATGAATACTCATAAAATACACAAGTCTTTCGTCACCCAACCACAGGATTTACTTCTTTAGGGACATCTTGTAGACGGAAATTACTTCCCGTAGAAGAAACGTACTTTAAAATTGAATAATAACTAAATCAATCTAACCTTATTGAAAGCGATGAGTTTATTTTTAAAAAGTAGCCCTTTTCCTTCTATAAAGATTTCGTGACTCATTAAAAGTAAACAAAATAACGGTCACGTAGGAAATTGTTAGGAAAGGCGAAATGGATGATGAGATTGAAAATGATTCGGTCCTTGGCGATTGGTGTGTCGGGAGGGGGTTGGAGTAATCATGGGAGTGTACTCACCCACCACCACCATCGTCGCCTCCTTGATGTCCGTGTGAAAGGACGGGGCGTCCGCGGACACCTCGCACTTGTACGTTCCCGTCAGTTCCAATTGAACGTCACTCAGCACGACCTGTCGGGCGTTGGACTGCGACACCTGTGGACGAGGAGCGGGAGATGAGCGAACAATCAATTAAAAAGGAAGGCGGTCTCCGCCCATGATGTGACACGCAAGAGTGAGGTAAAAGTGGTCAAGGGCGAAAATTATATACGCATTTCGGTTCAATGCTCCTAATTGATTTCCAATTGACGCTCTGACGCAAAATCTTTAGTGCAATGGGAATTGGTCTTCCCAAATATAAAAAGCATTAATATATGCATAGAAAATTTGAAAGGAAAATTGTTTATACTATGGTTAGAATATTTAATAAAAACGACGATAAATTAGAAGCATCTCGAACGCCAAACTGTTAAATGAATTACTTTACATCCAAAAAAAGGTAAAATACTAAAATCGCCCGACAAAGGATCAATGGTTCCATTCTTTTGAATCAACGCTGTTCATTTATATTTATATACAAGCCTTATTATAAACCTCAAGAAAAATAAAACTCAACCATAATTCATTTCGGGTAATAAGTTAAAATTTTATATTGTAAAAGACTTTATAATATATATTTCCAAGCAGCTCCAACAATGTATGCGGTATTTCATTGAAAAAAGAAAGCAGCACACGCCCCCAAAGGGGCTTAATAAATACGTCAATTAAATGACATGATAGGATTTACAATTTTATTAATAAAAATATATATTAATATATACAATACAATAATATACATACAATTATATTTTCAATTTTCGTGTTTTTATTGAAGGATTAAGAGAATTGATATTCAATGAAGCAATTTTCAATTATTATTAAGCAAAATTTCTGCAACAGTCCTCAAAGGCGTAGTCTGAATAATTGAAGAAGCATGTGATCCTTCAATAGTTTCATTTAAAAAACTAAATGAAGAGACTTAATAATGAACAATAAAATACTGGTATCGCGAATATAATTAGAAATTGTGGGGCTTCTCGTCTTCACCGTAGTCCTAGGCGATTTGCTAGAGACTTTCTCATAGACTCTTCGAGGTGCTCTCAAAAATAAGTATAACTTCAACGAAGACGATAAAACATTTTGGAACATTAATTTTCCATTTCATTTAGGTCTTTATATCTTTCTTAGCACTATCGGAGTCAAATGGGACAATATGTATAGTTTACGTGTGTGTGTGTGAGTATGTATAAATATATATATATATATAAATAAATATACATATATATATATATATGTTGGAGTTCGCGGGAACGATGGCATTTTATAGTTGTATAACTTTTTGTATTATATAGCTAGCAAAAGAGAATGCCACCAAAACAACTAATGATGTGATAAAATGTTCATGATAAAAAAGATGACTGGAATACCGTAGTTCATTATTAAATGTATATCTCTTTTATTTTTAATATGCATAAGCGGTTTAAAAACATAAGGATTTAGTCCCTTAATTTTTCTTCGGGGAATGCATATATTTTTCCATTTCTTGGATATAGTTGAAATTTTTATTAATGAAATAGCATTTTTAAATGACATTCCTTATTTTTCCTAGAAATAATATTAGGTGGATAATGTTTTTCGTCGATTGAATGATATTTAATGTCCAAACAGGAAAGAAAGTTTCACTTTATGCGCTGGTGAAAGTTTAATTCCTCGTATCTCCGTCCCGTTACGGTAATTTATAAGTCTAAAAACATATCTCTAGGAAATAAGGAGCGTTCTCTGTTTTGTTAAAAACAGATTTTTGTAAATAGCGGTATGCGAAACAATTAATTATTGATAAAAAGTGAAAACGAGGAGGTTTACTTGTTAAGGATTGTTTAAAATTTCTTAAAAACAAACACGAAGGTCACGCTTCCTGGTTGACTCCATGGTACGCTTAAACTTGTAACTCTCGATTCATAAGCCCGATTGAACTTCGCCAGATGTTTCCACCTGCGGCCGGGTTTTATCTCAAGAATAAGACAACGTAAGGGAAGGACCCGCGGGAGTAATAACTATCCGAAAGTCGTTAGTGGCTTTAACTTCGATGCTATCTGAACCAATTAACCTAAATTGTAATGTAACGACCCCCGCGTTTTTCCTTTTTGAATGGGTCGCCCTCGCCGAAGAATGAAACTACCAAAGTATGTACCTGGTCTAAATTATTTGTCGATTATTAAATTGGAAAAAATAAGTGCGCGGAAGGAAAACCAGTTTCCAAGTCGTAGAGACCAATTTTTTTGTGCTTCCACGGCAGCTTAGTAATTAGCGTAATGTGCCTTGGAAGCGGAAAGGAGGGCATAATAGAATCGGAACGAGCATCCAGAAATAAAGAGAGTTATTTAACGAGTAGCACTTTGGACTGCGTCTAATGAATATATGAAAAAAATAATAATTAAAACTAAAGAAAGCCGAACCTACATTTCCAACCTTACTTCTTACAAATTTTCAATTATCTTTTTGAGAGGATTCAATGAACAATGAATGATAAGTAGGTGCAATGAGATTAAATGTTACCCCTGGAAGTTATTCAACCATCAAATCAATCTTTCATAAAATAATTTTAAAATGAATGTATACTCTACTTTGCCCAATTAGGCACGTCATTATTTCACTCAAAATTAATTGCACGTAACCTGAGAATGTTTAATACAGCAGATGATTAAATATTCATTAAGCACGGCAATAGACATGTAACAGTGAAATATATTATCAAGGTGGACAACTGTAGTTTCGAATAAAGGAGAATCGTTGCGTGTAAATCGTTGTGTTTTTTTCTTGATGTAAATCTTTTCATGCTCTCAAGTGGTCCTGTTGCCATAAAACATAATACATTTATTCTATTCTAAATTTTTATTCTTTTCAACCGTCAATATTTTACGCGCTCATTCCAATTTAGGCGCATCGAGTGCAGTATTCATTCCAGAAATCGTTTTGAAAGTACGATAGTAAAAATAACATTAAATTTTCTTGGGAATATAATCCAATAATTCCATGATACAAGCACTTTTAATTTCTCTGGACATGTTTTGTGGAAGAAAATATACCCATAATGTTCTAAATAAAGGTAGAATGGGCTCTCTCGACTGATTCCCGCCACATTGAACGGTTGTCATCAGGTGCAGGGAACAAGATTGAGCGGCTACGAGGAAAACAGAGAAACAATCTCCAAATTGATTTTCTTTTTGATTTTTCACTTCTCAATAAGAAATTAGTTCTATAGGTGAATTGTATAATTGGTTGACAGCTGATGAAAAAATAACAATTATCACTTTATCAGTGCCTTTACATTACGTCATGGCAAGGAGTAATATTATTTTTATTTCCATTAGGCTTTAGGTTAGCAGGGATTTTAATAGCAATTGAGTTTTTGAAGAAGGTCGGGAACTGGTTTCTATATCCATTCGGAAGTAGCCAAAATATTTATTGTTCACAAGGACAGGCGTTTAACCTCAGAACCTGAACTGAAGTGTGGATCAAAGTTTTATTATGACAATAATAAATAATCATATTAGAATAAATGGAGAAATATAACTCTAATTTAGCCAAAACGCTCATTTAAAATTGGATGGTATTATTACTCCTGGTAAAACTCCTGCTAAAAACATTATTTTCTTTATGAAGGATTCGGTATCAACACGGTAGCTTATGTAAAAATTAGTAAATATAGAGGTCTAAAATATTTAGTAGATATTATATTAAGTATAGTTATTATATTACATAGATATTTTTTATTTGACAGCGCATAAACAGGAGTAATTTCCAAAGCAATCCAAAAAAAAATTCCATTCTATATTACCTTTAACCCCAACCGTAACGTCAATTTCCACATTTTGAAATGTCATTTCTTTTTCTAAAACTGTCAGAGACTGGGCATATCATACTGAATGTTCACATTCAAATAACCGTTTTTTAAATATATTCATCCGATTTTTCCATACTAATATTTTCCCATGAAGACGAGCACATAAAACCGTTTGGACCAGTTTCAGCGCCTATGAAAATATTTATTTATTTGTTTATAAACAATCATCGAGAGAAAAACATCGATGCGGTCACGGCGTCTGGAAGCGGCGGTGTATTTTGTTAAGATAATCCGGGTAAGTACTCAATAGGGTGTTAGTATTCATCGGAAGTTAAAACAATTTTCATTTACATACTTTGTGACTAATACATCTTATACAGTCCGATATTACTATAACGATATGAATGTCAGATATATTTGTCACAGAAGTTAATATTTTCAAATTTAAATAAAAAAATGTTTAGTCACTGAGTTAACTCGGTATATCTTCCATTGTGACAATGAAGCCACGAGAGGAGAGAGCGCTAGCCCCGAGGAGCGGAGGCGTAGCCTGACGTGAGCCATCGGACCAGCTGTTTAGAAAAAATCACTATTCCATCAATGTTTGAAAGTTTAGAAGAACTCACAAAAACCATCTGTTCAGAAAAATGCTTAGATTTTTATTAATAAGTACACTACATGTGAAAAATATGGTGAAAATGTTTGTCATATATATTTATAATTAGCAATGTTTTGAATAGTAAAAAAATATCCATTTAATAAACTTCATTTAATAAGTTTATTAACATTTAACTTCATTCAAAATAATTAAACTTCATTTAATAAGGATTAATTGTTAAAACAAAAAATAGAACTATGTGCTCCTAAAAATAATTCTTCTTTTGGTCACATTTCATGCAATTTTAGATATAAATTTATTAAAGTGCTACGTTTTTTCACTCTATTATTATTTTTTGTGTCATATACAAGCATTGAATTCGACGTATATTCATAGTCTGAAATAAACGCTAAATGTATCCAATTATTACTGATTTTACACAAACATTCACATAAATCGTGTTAAGAAAGATTTTATCCCTCGTGTTAGAACCGAATTTCTTTAACGGATCAGGCTTAATAGCCCAAAATCGAATGCAATAAAAGACCTATGACAATATAAAACTCGATTCTTTAATTTAAGGATGGAATAACTTCCAATTATCGCTGGTCGTTATGCGTTCATTATTGTGCCCTCCAAAAATACGAGGGGAGGGATCCGACTTGAAATTATATTCCCAAAGGGGCAACCGAGAAGCCGTCGAGGCGGGCCAACGACCCGGAAGTTCATGCAATAATGAACATTTCTCTCTTCTCTTCTCGGCGTTGCGCCTCTACGGAAAAATGCTCTCTCTCTATCTCTCTCTCTCTATCTCTCTCTCTCCTCCTCCTCTCACTCACTCTCTGTCTCTCTCGCACTCTGCCTCCCTATGTAACGCACGCGTTCTTTTTAAAACCCTGGAGGCAGGCATCTGGAGAAATGGCGCGCTCCGCCTTGCGTGGGAATATCCATTACTGAACGACTTCCTAATGACTCGAACGTGGGGGCAAAGTTGTTTTCGTCTCCGATATATTGCGTCGTCTCACCCGAGCGCCTGTCACCTCGCCCCCAACCCTCCCCATCCATGACAGGAATTTCCAGGGAGAAATATATTCCCTCGCGAAATATTACACATTCTTTTTTTTCCTCTCTGGCTCGCTTAAAGAAGGAGATACGTATGTTCGTTTTCCAGCCCATGATTTTATTCATTACCTCAAAACAAGTTAGGTTTACAAAACAGAAAAGTTACTATCCATTCTTTAAGGTCATTATTTGTCGGGATTCTACTAAAAATGTTTTTGATACCTTAATTCTAATTGACTTTATTTTTGAAATTACTATATTGACGTTCTGGTCTCCGCTTAATTCTTATCCTCAAATGCTAAAAATGTATAAAAGTCTCTCCAGATACTTAGGGGCCTTTGAAGTCTTTTCTGCGACAACTTTATGGAAATTTATTGAATTTGATTTTCAGTAATCACATAAAGTAAATATGGATTCCAGGTAACAAAAGGTATTTTTAATTTCAAACAATATATTCATAAATTTCAAATTCAATTCTTTAGATTGGAGATATTATTCAGGTGATATTTCCCTTGATCTAAATGAGAAAATAGAAATATATTTTCCAATACCCTAAGTGACGTATAAATATATGGATTTGCGCCTTTTACATGATGTAGTAAAAAAAAAGCATGAGATTTCATTATCAAAAGAACCATCAATTACAGTTTTAATTCGCTATCTCAAAGTACTATTCGCTTTGGTATGAATTAATTCCACTCACTGAAATGGGGTTAGATCACAAAGTAGTAAAAGTAAATTACCAATTCTAGATCAGTTCTTCAAAATTAAGGAATGAACTATGGATAAAATTTATAAGCCAACTTCTGCCGTTGCTTTCATTTTTTATTCGCTTATGCGCTTGCTTTTCTAGCGTCATGACACGAGATAAAGTTTCTCTACTGCAGCATAAGAAGAAAAGCCCGAATAAATGTTAACAGGCACCTGGACCGGCCTGTCGCATTTGAAAGGGCGCTGGATGGAATCGTAAATCCGGGACAGAATTTCCGTGCGAGACGAGCAGAAGTTTTCCTAAGGCTGAAGTTATGGATCTAAAACCCAGCGAACCTTAAAAAAAAAAAAATGCATAAAACGTGTTTTTGCGTCCTCTTTATTATTTTCACATGCAGCAAATAACAGTGAATGCCTCAAAAATACAACTTCTGGATTTTTATAACCTCCCCGACACGGAGAAGAATATGGATTACGGGCGTACAGAGCTCGCGTCACGCTTTTATCCGTCTCCTCCCATACAAAAGCTTTTCCTCATCCTCCTAGACTCCTCACGCCCTCATCTCTCTTTCTCTCTCTCTCTCTCTTTCACGCTGATTCTGATCCCGCCGTTCCATTTTACTTTCCATGGACATCGTAAATTTTTTCATCCATCCTGGAGCGACTAATAATAATTGTACTCCACGTGCCTAAGTTGTGTTCAGTAGATTTAGGTATGACTTGAATGTCGTTTTTAACTGCGAAACCTTTTTATGCTTGTGCTTCACGTGATTTCACAGTTTAAAATATATTGCTAGTAATAATTAATATAATATAATCATTTTAACGTAGGTTCCATTAATTAATTAAAATTCTTGTGTATTTTGACACCTAATGATGTATCTTAATTGGCATCTAATTGCGTACACCTGATGCGTCATTATTGATTACCATTTCAGGGAATTTTCTCACACAAAATAAATTGAAAAGTAACACCAGCAAATTCTCCTCAATATTTACGACTGCTAAGGAAGTACAAGCTTGACCCCGACTTCTCCCTCGAGATGGCTCTCTTTACATCGCCTGCCCTCGCGAATCGTGACCCGTCGCTCATAATTTTTTAATAACTTCTGCTGCTTTCACTATAAAATCCTGCTTACTCTTAGGGCAATATATGTTTTCATTAATGAAAATGAAAGAAGGTATCTGTGAGAGAGTTACTCGTCGAAACCGAAAGAGATTACTACACTCTTCTGGATCACGCCAATCAGAAAGGAACAGGGGGAGAGAATAAGACATGAATTTTGACAAAAATTTAATTTTTATAACTTTTAAAATCGTGTGAAGTTATAATTCAGTCTTTCTTTGACTAAAGAAAGAAATACCTCTTTTATATACGAATATAGCATTAATTTTACTTAGAATTATGTTTAAAGCAAACTGTTTAAAAGTTTTGGTTTCAGGGTAAGTGAATAAAATACCAGTAAAAAGAAATGAGCATATTTTCCAAGGGTAAAATATATCCTGATTATGAACAAAGAGGTGTGATTTGATGGAATATCATCATTATATATATATATAGACGTGCAATTTTCCACAACATATGTGTGGAAATATTTTATGGAACATTTCACGTCTTTAAATTAATAAAAATCACGGTTATAGATAATTCTTTGCTTTCATTACAGCGTATATAGTTAGATGCAATCCAATCCTTTTTTTCATTCTTAATACTGAAAATCCGAACATAGATAAGCGATGAACTTAAATTAAATATGAATTAAATAAACCGAACAACGGTAACGCGTGAAAAAATAAGGAATACATTGCGTAAAAGCAATGAAGTAATATTTAACTTTCACTCGCCTTCCTTCTTTAGCGAGATCTCCGAAAATATTAAGTTCATATTATGTATGTCCTATTTCTGTACCCAGGTAAGCAGCCGAGCGAATTTTATTTTGAATCAATAATATCTAAGTCTGAGATAGCTTATTTTTTATGGAACTTCCAACACAAGTTAGAAGTACATAACATGACAAACAGTTGAAAAGCATCATAAACCCTACTACTTTATATGTAAATAACAGAGATATAGCAAATATTTCAATTTATGCTATTGTTTTCAAATATTTTTACAATTTCTGTTATTTTCAATTGTGTTCTATATCTTCAATTTCGAAATTTAGGTGTATAAAACTTCATAATTCACCGATCCACTTTGAATTTGATACACTAAATATGTAGTTGAATTTAAGCAAGGGAATACAGCGTATCGATAACGAAACGCTCTTCATACTCTCGTTCCTCGTGAAAGTTCAAAAGCGCTTTTGCCTCGTTATAAGCCGGCAGGCATGGATTCAGAGAAGAGACTTCTGCTGTAAGCCGTAGGTGGATCACCTGGGGGCTGAATTCTCGTTGCTCAAGACTTGAGTGTTTCACTGAAATCCAATTTTCCGTCATTGTAATGGGGGATCCATTCGTCCCATTGCGTTACATCTTCGTCCACAGAGAAGGTATTGAGAGGAAAAGTGTTTCAGCAAGAAAGTCAGGACGGAGGGAGGGAGAGAGAAAGAGATCGGTAGGAGAGAGAGAGGGGGGGAGTAAGAAAGAGAGAATATGATGTTTGCATAAAGATGTAGTGGAAGTGGGAAGGGGGAGGGTAATAATATCAACTCTTTTCGGCTGTCATCGAATCCGCGAAATAGTATGTGGTCGATGCCTAATAGGTTTAGCCGTAATGTACACACGTAGAAGCTTATACATTTGACAGATGCTGGGTACCGTAAGATTGGGTCTCGAAATTTTGCTACGTTTTTTTCAAGGATACAAGGTTCATGACCATTCACAAAGCGAATACTGCAATCCTTTACAACATATACCCTGGCTCATTATAGTATTTATATATTTCAGTGAAATGGAATTGAAAAAGAAAGAGAGAAATTTTCACCGAATCAGGCGTGATGTGACGGAAGAGATTCATACTGAGAATAAAAACAGCACTTTTCCACAGAAAAACAAAACTATCTTCGCACCTACGTAGTTTCAGTATGTTTTTCAAAAGCGTATTATAATACGCTCCTAGAGAAAAATGCGGCATAGTAAATGATGGAAATTACAGGAGCCATTTCTCCCGTGGTAGGTACGAAACTATGTGGATGACAATTGGATATGATGTGACGCTCCAGAGAGCGGGATATGACGACTATAACGGATGGACCCGCGATAAAGGGTAGAAGGGTAGATTCAAACTGGTGGATGAACGAGGGAGGAGGGTTGGG
>WURS02028335.1:0-11693 GCA_011762765.2 Rhinocypha anisoptera | reverse complement strand
GAACACATAAAAGGACGAACACACAATGTGGTTGAAAATATTTGATGGAAACCGACCAATTCATATGAGAAAAAAGCTTTGCCCTCAATATATATATATATTGGTTCGAACACTAGTACAGAGACACAGGACACAAAAAGAAAAAAACTCAGTGTGGTGAAGAATTTTCGAATTTTCCACCTTCGTCCGTTCAGGAGAGAATATATATATTTATGAATGAAGGGTGATCTACCGGTTAAGGTAGCTTTTTGATTAACTTAGATTGGTCGCATAACATCTAACTATAATCTCCCTTCAAACCTGCATACATTCAACCTATACAATATGCATATAAACAAATATAGTGGAGAACAGAGACACAAATGAAAATAACACTCTCAGGAATTAGTTCGGACGTTTCGGCGGATGGACCACCTTCGACAGCGACAGAGGAGTACTACAGCGGCAATTAGTACCCACTCTGTACGGTACATCCGCCGAAATGTCCAAACTGATTCCTGTGAGCGTTCTTTTTATTTGTGTCTCTGTTCTCCACTATAGTTGTTTATTTGTTTATATGTAAAATGCGCTTCGCCGTCACCAAGATTTTCCAAGTTCTAGTATCTGTGTGTGTGAATGTGAGTTGTGAGTGAGCGTGAGTTATTTATACTATCTTAACATCACTTTGTCGAGGGAAGGTGTCTATTTCCACATTTAAGTCTATCTGTTATCTTTCTATCTTTCTAATTGTGGGTGTTCTATTTTATACGACAGTGGTTTCGTAGCAAAGCTAGATCACCTGGTTACGAAACCATTATCGTATTAAATAAAAATTCATACGAAAACTGCAGTGTTAATTTTTTATCGCTATAATGATGGACGTCCACAATGTTTTGCCTGAGACAGTGTCGGGTGTAATAATTATCTACTAAACTCCAATGTCCATTGAGTCATCCCTTTATTAGGTCTCGGTTTCGGAGTTAGGATTATTTGGAAGGGAAGATTGAGAGTATCGTTGAAGCGAGTTATGAATGATAACATGTACAAAGTTTTGTTCCAAAAATTTCCCAATAATCTCCATGGCCTTGGCCCTGTCATATTCGGACGAAAAGTGGGTTTTGAAATTCATCAAGGATCCGTATGGAAATTCGTGGATGGCTCCTTCTTCTTTAGCCGTTTGTGAATGTGCTAGACGGCTACCGTTTGGGGAGAATGGTGAACCATTATGAAAGTTTGACGCCATTGGATCACCAAGCCACGCTGCTTCGAGAGGCCTTGTAGTGAATCCCGTAGATTAAGATGTGCCTACCTTCGAGACATGATGCATAATGGGTGACCCGTCCTTGAACAATTATCATTGCCCCAGCTTCTCCATTTATGGAGGATACAGTAATCCACAAGAACACGTCAGTGTAGAATTCCATGAGGAGTATCCCGTAACTGGGTCAGCCGAGTCGAAGTAGACCTCGCTCTGCACTCCCAAAACACTGCATCTAGTTTTACTAGTAATCAGAACATGATCCTAACGAAGGAGTTGGTAGTCAGTGAATTCCTGTTCAGCCAAGATATTTTTTTTGTCTACAAATCATCATGATTTATTTTTACGTGTGGTTTGAGTGAAGAGGACTATCTTACGTAATAAACAAGTAATTTTATTTATATAACAGATTAGGATTTTAGGAAATTGTTGATCAAAAATATCATGAGAATGTAATGTTATGTGTAAACTTAGACGCCAAAGATAAACACGTGCATTATAAATGTCAGAAATAAGCGGAAATTTTTGTTTGTTAAAGAAATATAGCTCAACCTCCATCGTTTCCGCAGTCTGGATAACTTTTAAAATTCGGATTTTTTTGTCAATTCAATATAGAAATATCATTTACACCTCAAACGTTCCTTAATAACTCCAGTAATTTCTCCTGATTGATTTATTTTTAATCATACGGTGAAGGAGGAAGTACCTTTATACACTATTGTGATTTTATCCTGAATTGGTGATATCTAAAAAGAATTTGAAAGCTGACTTTTTCCGGAAATTGTTGCCAAACCAATGTTCTAAGCTTATTGCGTCTGGTTTTGACAAAAATCTGTTAATAGATATACCTTCTGGAACAAAGTTTTTATCCATCAAATCGTTGCTGCCTAGAAGCGATTTAAGGAAATAGCTTAATTTATGTCATTTACTTTAAAGCAGATTCAAGGTGAAATGAAGTGGCGAACTTCCACCGTGGCAAAGTTCGCCAATTGACTTCACCATGAATCTGTCTGCACTCCACAAAATCACGCATATATCATCAATACTTAACTTTCAAGCAGTTGTAGTAAGTCTTTTTCCTTACTGTACTAATTCCAGAGTGAAATTGAAATGAGATACGCTGTGAATACTAAAAAGAGAAATGTGATATAACAATATTTCCAATGTACATGATGTCTATATTATGGTCTATGAGCTGATATATTGTCTAGAGTCCTCATTACACTTTCATTTCAATTCGATTGATAAAAATTGCGGAATTGTGTTTCTCGAATTAAAATTTTGTAGTTTCGAGGGTTGGTATGGTCACTTTGTTTCGTGTGGTCAAAAGTAGGTGCATCATATCGGCGCTTATCTTCATAAATTTTATATTTATAATAACGGACGCAGCTATCTTTCGTCACACTTTTAAAGTCATTTAGTTGTGACATAATCTTGGTTTTATGCCTAATGAGTGCTTTATTCTGCTATGTTCTGGTATATAATGAGTGCTATATATTGGTCTGCCTGACCCCTCTCGTTGAATGCTTCTTTATCCAGTTCCCTTCTCTTAAGTACCTAACACAGTTATTACTAATTCTTTCGCTTATACACTCACCTCGGCTAAATGGTCTTTCCCATTCCATGTATTTCATCTTTCTTTAAGCAGATAATATTATGTAGGAATTCGAGACTTGTAAGCAGGTTTCACGTTAGGTTAAGGACTTATTACTTCATGCTTCAGGAGGGAGGAGTGGTTTGATAGGTAACACTGTACAATTTATTTATTAGTTAGCATAAGTAGTATACTTAATTCTACTCATGTATAAAAATAGCCATTCAATTAATAAAAACGAGCAAACAATTTAATGAAATTAATTATTTGCATTTTTTAAAGAAATCAATTGTAAATTTTGGTGACATTATTAATAAGTTTCAAGTTAAAAAAGAAATAGACTATTATTCGTCATTACTCACTATTCTGTGTTTTCATTGCGTGGATAGGTGGTTGAAGATTGCCAAATAAATAATTGAACCCAGAAGGATTTACTTTCTCGATCTGCCTCGAATGATTCAGAAGCTTATTGTAAATCTTGTCTGGGAAAATTTGCCTGGCCACAATGCTCGAAGTAGTTTACCTATTTCTTTCCATTTATTCGTATAGAGAGTTCACTTTTCTGACACTGGTTGAATTCAGGGACATCTTTACGATTTCTCATTATTTAAGCTCCATTTTCATGACAGCTCATCTTCTTCGAGTTTCCAGGGAGCACGTTCCCTGTTTTCCCCCTCGAATGAATAGCCTTCTGCTCCCGTGTGAATAATAAATCTTCCAGGGCTAATGGAATGGACCGTAAAGGATGTAGGAGACGACGTCCTTTAATGCGGACTAACATTTAGGGTTCTTTAGATTTACTTTTATGAAATTAATTTTCTTGTTCATGCTGGAGGGATAGAAATATTCTTCCTTATTACCTCCGCTTTGTCAGAATACGATAAACATAAAAGTCTGCACAGATACCTCAACATTTTTATTGCTCTATAGTTGAATATGTCTTTTGACCCTGGGATTACTTGATGTGAAATAGTGTATATTTTCACCGCCAGTCCTTGAATGCTACGTGGTGAAACTCCAAAACGCTGTGGGATATCTTCGTCATATATCATTAATTTTCGTTTCTACGCCTGAATAGCAGACGTATTTCTTTAAGCCTCTTTTATTTTTTATTATTATTGAGAGGGATGTTTTCTGAAACTCCATGCGAATTTTATCATCTATAATAAAATATCTATATTTTGAATTATGCACTCCTGGAAAATATGTAGCTGATATTAGGAACTATAGGTAAATTCTTTGTCGTTTATTATTAACATTCGAAAATTCATATCGATGATTGACTTTCAAGTTTTGCAATGAACACTCTAGTTCTTTGGTACAGAATATGTGTAATATATCTCCGATTTGAATTTTTGATGAATATGATCACTTTTGAAACGAAGACTAACATTTTGAGGCTTCATTACGCTAGTTGAGATACGATATATTCTGGATAGAGTTCCACCTTCCGGTTATAATTTCGACACTTTTTCTCTCTCCCCTTTCTACTATTCCTTCTTAAGTCATCTCTTGTGATGCATGAATTCACAACAGCCAAGTAAAGACCACACTCAAAATAGACAGCGTACATATATAGAGAAAATATTGACGGTGGCATTGGTGGTGCTAATGTCGTCTTGTTGCTATATCCGAAGACGGACAATATGTAACGTTTATTCTGTTTCCGTTTGGGGGACATTGCATTGCTGGATTTAGCTATCTCGGAACACAAATATTTCTCTGGAGTGCCATCAAGGAAAGTCTGTGGATGAAGCCTGCCAGCCGCCTGCGGGGTTTCCTTTGAAGTTGTCATTTTGATATTTGTAAAATTTTACACGCACACCACGCAAGTTTCGGTATTAATAAAGTTTTGTAGTCTAATTAAAGTTTAAATCATTCGGTTTTATGAAAAACCTTGATGTTTATATATTGCCTCACCTGGAGGTGTCCCCATATTGATTCTCTCGATACGCCGGGTTAGTTAATACAGTAACCTTTGCGGTTCGAAAATAATCTAAAATTTATGACACAAGCATAAGTCAAGAAAGATGAATGTCATCAGATATACTCGTGCATGGGGTCGGTAGAGATTCCCATAAAATTTACAAAATTCTTATAAAAGAAAGTATGAGACAATATATTTTGTTCAATGTAATTTAGTTTCAATGTTCGCTCATTTAATTCCTTGTGGCCCTCTACCGAGGCCCCCAGAAACCTTGGCCTCGTGCCTCTACCATATCTCCCCGTTCACTCCTTCACTCGATTTCCTCCGCATCCAGAAAGTTACACATGCTAACCTAAAAGATGGCTGATACTGCTCCTGATTATGTTACTTCTGCGATGAAACCGGCCATCCACACAGACACAATAATATGGTGGGACACTTTACATTCTTTTTCATTCGCGAGAATGATTCATCGCAATAACGTGAACGTCGCACAAATTTAGTAAAAAAGGAATTTAAACCTCCGACAAGATTTTTGTAATCATGCAAAATTAAAACAACCTGATTACCAAAAAAAAAAGATTAAGCACTTAAAAGTGACCCATGGACTTGCGTTCACATTACAAAATAATAAGCGGATCGAATTGCTATTTCCATTTTTAAAAATATTTCCCGAATTTAGTGATTTGAAAATAATTTGTTTTGGCTTTGACACGATAAATATTCTCAGTGTGAATCCATTGGTGATCACTCGACAGGAAACGACGTGTCGTTTCCAATCAATCAGTGAATAAAAATCATATGCTCAAATTGTACTGCTTGAATTTCAACATAAATTTAACACTTATGTTCTCAAACTATCTCGCCTTAGTATTTCTTATTTACTCTGCCTGTACCATGTGCTCAGATGCAAATTTTTTATTACATTTCAAATGGATAATCATGACCGTGGAGTTGACTAGTAAAACCTAAATCATTTACACGCATTTATCAAAAAATCACATACGTCAATCACAAATATTGCAAATTCACCATTTCCTTTGTTTTCTTACAAGCCCCCACTGCAGACGTTGAGGTTTATCTTTATGGCGATTCCTTAGCGAATAACGTCAAATTTACAGGTCTATTTTTCCAGTGCGATTGTAAATTACTGAGGGATAATTAGGATTATCTCCTAAACCATATTTGAGGCATCTTCATCTACATCCAAACTTTATCTGTTCATACATCATAGGTAATGGGGTAGGCGATAACACCTGACAACGAAAACACATTGGGAGCTCAGTGAACAATGTGCTGCTTCCTCCTCCAATGACGGCCCGAAGTTTCCCCAACTAACGAATGCATGCATACGATGACAGTGAAAGATAGGAGTGGAAGCCAAACCTCTTTCATGGGCAACGCTTACTGAATATAATATTATTATTATAAATATAAATCAACGAGATATTTTAGAGATGCAAATTTATAGAAGTGAAATCAGATATCATTTTTCCAATTGTACTGACTTTTTTCCAAAAAGGTATTAACTAGAAAAGAAATCATAATAGTTCCATTTCACACAGGATTTTATGATGTAAAATGTCATATCATATGAGAAAAAGGATTAAAATATTTCTAGTATTCTTTGTAGGAATGATCGTCCATACAAATAAAATACGGAAAAAATACAAATATACACAAATTCTCGTTTATATATCTGGGACTCTAAGAGTGGAACCAGTTTCCTGATGAAGTGCTTGAACCAAACATTAAAATCATCTAGGAAAAAATTAAAAATCAGCTTGAGATAAATAAAGTTTCTCTTTCCCAAGGTTAACAGATTAAGCTGGTGCTCAGTACCATTTCATCAATTTTTTTTTCTTAAATGTCAAATTTTTATAGACATTGGTTTACAATATGCTTACTAAAGGTTTTCAAGTTTTTCCGGAGAGTAGGCTGCTGCGTAAGTTTTTGGATTTCCCACAGCGTTCACTAGTATATTACGGCGGACGCTTTGACTGAGAAGTCCCATAGTTTTCAGTGTGATTTCATTCACCCTGAAGACCATGGTAGACTTAGCTGTCGAAACGTCGGTGGTAGTTAACCAGTGAACCAGGTGGGAAACCCGAAAACCTTTTCCTGCAATGTGCCTGCCCTTCTCAACATCTTTATTTCCTATGGTATAAAGAGTATTTTTAATATGTATTTACTGTCATTCTTTTTCATTCATCATATGATTATTGTTTTGTGTGTTGATAAATATTTATTTCCCTTAGGCTCTTGCTCATTGGAAATGTTAACATCATGAAGAAGAGGATGAAACTGAAGCCAAGAACAGATGCTACTATGATATAATTGTTTCCACGTCACTATGAGTTTTTGCTCGTGTGTGCCTACATTACAGGCGTTGACTGAACTCTATTTGAAGTAAGTTTACTACCCTTGTGAATTATCTATCACAGGTAATGAAAATTGATCTAATGCGGTGACTTTAGGAGGTCCTTAAGAGACTATGATGCCTCTGATAATTGTGAAGGAAATTACTTATTTTCATTTTTTTTAGCATTAGAATTTTGGTAGTTTACTTTTTGAAGCTATTCACTTAATATTTACTTGTTTGAACCAGAGTCAAGCTACCAATTTGCTTAAGTTTGAAACAATATAAACATTATCCAATCAATCCCTTCACTGTGTTGAAGAACAATAGGTAATCAAGATTTTTTAATTATATTATTCCATTTACTTCAGGATCTGTGAACCCACATTGTTTCAATCTCATGAGCACTTAGCTATACCATGTTGACACAACACTAATTAAGCACCCCACCCCATGTCCATTGATTAAGTGCATGTGCAAATGGATACTCGTTATTCCAAAGGATGTAGATTACTTCGAGGATGAATTAATTGATCTATTGGTATAATCTGGTGAGCAAGCACACTCCTGTTTTCCCAAAGGTTCGGTCTCCACTGAACCGTTATGTATTTGCTGTGCATAACTCTGTTGGCGTAAGGAAGTTGCTGGAGATATAGGGCAATCATAGGTGCCCTACTATATTCCTTTTAAAGCAAACTATTTTTTTTAAACAGGTTCTTTAAGAGTCGTTCTTTCTTCTCTGAATTAACCACATATGACTATGTCATGCAGTCTTATGACCTGTTGTGTTTTGTTTCCCCACCCTTAAATCAACAGTGCTCTCATGGAGTCCACTGAATATCATTAGCTTCTGACAAATTAAATTATTTGATGTGTAATGTATTCACTGCATTATATTTTCCGAAAGGCAGATATTTAAAAAAGTTTCAGGCGTTATTTTCTCAATATCTCATGAATGGCTACTCTTTATTTTCATTGAATAGAGAAATATTATCGAGGTATTTGCTGTAATACTTTTATAAGAGTTTAGTAGATGCAGTGAGGTGTATCGTTAACCGTTAACTATGCTAATTACTTACCAAAGCTGAGGGTAAAATATTTATTACGAATTACGTTTCATCCCTTATCCTAATTCGTTCAACGGAATATGAATCGCTCACCGTTTTAAAAACAAAATATATTCTGAAATTCCCTCAAGTAGAAGCGCAAAATCTTAAAATGACTCATCGAGGCTTGAAAGGTTTTATTTTTTTGCCTTTAATTTCACAACTCTAGATTTGAATAAAGTTTTCTTACACTGTCCTTATTTATAAGTTATTAATTAAATTTACCATGATTATATGGTGTCCATAAACTATATTTTCCTGTATCATGAACGTAGTTCTGTATGCACTGTATAAAGAACCGCAACGCGCATAAAACTTGATATGTGGTCACATTTCAACCAGAATCCCTCAGTTAGTATCCGAATAACATGTCAGTGAAATATGTTTTTATTGATTTACTGTTGTTACTTGGAGTAATTTGGAAATGTAGAAGGGCGTATCTCATTCCTTGATTAGCCTTCAAATTAGTTAAACCGATTTATGAGTTATTTGAGTGATATACAGCCCAATTACTGCTTTGATATGACTAATATCATTTCTGACAGTAATAAATCCTTAATCGTCCTCGAAACCATTATGAACCAGATTTCCGATGTTATATAGTGCCGGTCCTTTGCGATCCAATATCCCCAAAACTCAAACTTTGAGTCGGGGAAATTTTTTAAAAATCATGATTGAGTCTCGTGATTTTAATCTATCCGCAGTGAACCCTGTTTAATAACCTCTTTTTGAAAATTTCGATTGTCTATTCATTCGCATTCTCTTTCCTTGGCGGGAAAATATTTTTATGAATTTTTTTATCACTAGATTCCGCACGCCGTCTACGAAAGATCACATGATTCATTTAATCGAAGAGGCAATATAAGTTTCTCGCTTCGACCGTGCGTATTTTATTTTATTTCTTGAGGCAATCATATGACGGATGGGAGAATCGTGATTCTCATTGCCCCTCGCATAATTCATTTTGGAGATGAAGGAACGTGACCCATAAAGTGATGATCATAACGTCCGTTAATATGAGTGGTTTAATAGCTGATATTACTTCTCCGAGATCTCTGGCGAGTCGTTCTCATTACCATCTTCAGCTGGGTAATTGAGTTTGTGGAATGATGAACCTCATTCATTCATACGGTGTTATTTTTTCCAGTTTATTCCTTAGCGATTATGACGTGGCGTGTTTTTCTTAAATTTCATCTTTCAAATAATGGCCGCACGAAATTTGTTAATTTATTTGCAGAAATATGAAATAAATATCTATTTTCTTCCAGGATAAATTACCAATCATATTTATCATTAACTGCTCCATTGCAGAATGTAAATAATTACTGCTTAAAAGTCTAAAGGCTTAATAATATAATTTTTCCCAAAAACATGTTAAATTTTAATAAACGCATAATCACCTTACTTACTGCCTAATGTGTCATTTGGCATATGGATATAATTTATAAAATACGCTTAACTATTTTTTGTTCATTTTGAAAATATATTATGGATTTTATTTTGCCAAAATCGATTTTTCAGGAGTTGTTGACCCTTAATTTCATTCCATTTTTGTTACTTTATATAATTAATAGAACAATTTAAATTAAATATATTTTAATAATAATAACAAATTCAACTTTAAACTGTGTCATGATCTTTAATTTGATACTATGGTACGGGATTCCTATTAACGTAGCTTTCATCATGCTATAAAAGGATATTTTATGACATATGCATTAGTGAAAAATACAAGCCTAATTAAGAAGTAAATAAATTTTAAAAGAATTCCGTACAGTTTAATGTATTCGGGGTAGATGATCACAAAATTTCTGTTTAGGCTACTTAATATTTCAACCATTATAATTTGAATTTCTCTATCTAAAAGGCATGGTCAAGATTTTGTGAATAAAATTTAATTATTAAATTATCAAGACTCATATCAAATTAAAAGGCAGAATTTTTTAATTTCAATTTTTCCCGTCACAAACACAGTGAGAAATTTATTCTTTATATTTGGAGCCAAATGAGTCAGCTGTTCCAATTATGCCAAGACAATATTTATAGAAACAGAAATAAAGAATTGTGGGAAAAATTCAAATGTCTATAGAGCTCTCTTTGTTGCTGTGTTATATGCGCATTTATTTTCTAATGCTAAAGAGCGTTTTTATTTATATTCTCTTCGCTCAAGTAATACACGAAATTTCCATTCAGAGTCGAAATTTGGATCCCAAGCAAATATTTTGAAACGTATTTGGAGCTCAATTTTTGTATGCGTTTATCCTCAACACTTTCTTGAAAATTATATTTTAAAAATGCGTGAAGGACAAAATAAAAGAGGCAAAAATTAATTGCAGAAGATTTTTAATAAATGAACTATAACAGCTATGTACTTTTATAATAATGATGGAACTATATTAATCATATAATTATAAATAAAATATGTATAACATATGAAAATATATATATATTATACATAAAAGCTACTATTAATCATTCCTAAGGTAATTGTAATGAAAAATTTCTGATATTTATAATGAAGAAAATATTTTTCGGAATAAATTTCTAAATGGGTTTGATTTCAATGCCCCAAAATTTTAAATCTGATATATTTATATCATCTCCTCGGTAGAACACGCATTATCTTGAAAACCATTCAATAATAACTGACCACCATTCCGTTTAACTTTTTAAAATAATTCTTGTTTTTGATAGACATTATTCTAGGTAAATTTAAAATATTTTGTGAAATTCATCCCCCAATAAATTAAAATTCTTCAATAGTTTATTTTTCAATGAGAATATGTTTTTGATTAAACAATATCTGATTCTCAAAATCAGCTACACGCTTAATATCTGTTTACTAATCGTAGTAGATTGCAAATAGAATTGGACCTTATTCCTTAGTATAATTTATTAATGGTTATTACTGCCTAGGATACCCTATTATTTCCAAGGATTCTGCAAAAACTTTAATGAAGGGAATAGAATAATGAGTAAAATGCCAACATTATCATTAGTATTTAAATCCGTTCTTTAAGATTTATCAATTTCTTTCTTTTTTAAATTTACTTACTATTTTCTTTCTGTATAAATCTAGGAAGCTTTTTGCCATACATAAATATATCTTAGAAAATAGCCTGTTTGCTGTGCCAACTCAATTTCTCTGAGTATTTTGAGTAGAGCGAGGTTGGGATTTAAGAGTTTCTTCTTCAATATAACCTCTTGTCATAAATGCAATATTATGAGAAGATAAATTGAATGTTTTTACAAATACAATGCTATAATATACTATATTTGTTAACCTTTTAGAAAGATATTAACAAAAGTCGACGAAGAGAAATAATAATATGGAAAACATTAATGATGACTGTGGAATAGAATTTCATTATTTTGTCCTCATTGTTGATGTAGGATGGGGGTAAAGATTAAAGTAAAAGTCCTTTCATAGTTTATATACGGACATATATATATATATATACCAAATAGGG
>WURS02028324.1:0-11693 GCA_011762765.2 Rhinocypha anisoptera | reverse complement strand
GAGATTTTTAAATGTGTGAGATCAAAAGACAAAATTGTTAACGAATTTTTGTACTCTTCCCACTCCCCTCTTCATGACCTGCTATTCTTTCACCCAAATTTACCTCCCCCTCCCCTCCTCAACATGACCGGCGTAATCCCCTACCCATTGTTAACAACCTCGGACAGCCTACATTGTGACACTTATAATTATACCTCACCTCCCCTCCCCTTTGACCTTCCTATCCACTCACAACCTTCCTTCCCCAACCCTTCCCACTTCCAGAAACCCCGCCCCCAATTAAATTTGTGTGGAATTACCAAGTGTTTCTCTTGCTCCAACGAATTTTATGCCATTAAAAATACAGTAGAACCTGTTTAGTATGTTTTCCTCCTTAGTACTTAAGATTGTTCTAACCTGGTACCATCAGGACATAATACAAGTAAAATTGTTTGGTTAGTATGTTTTAAATACTAAAACTTTCCTCATTAGTTCAAACAAAATTTGCTGATGTGAAACCCACATTCCTTTTTTGTACCTAAAAAGTACTCTATACAAGAAATTTACAAATGTATTTATTAAATACCACCCCTTATTTTCTATCTATCATTTTTATGCATTTCTCTAATATCATGACATTATGTAAAACAATGTGTGACTGATTAACAGGATCATTTTTGCGAGGGAGCAGTAGAGTTTATTACACATGTTGTAATTGGAAGGGCAGTTTTATTCCATTTGAAATGGAATATAAGCAAGTTGTGAAGGAGATTACAATGTCAGAAAAAATTTAATCCTCGAGGTATACAAAAATCCACAAATAAAACGAGGAGAATTAGCAAGATTAAATTTTCCTGCATCCACTTTAAGCACATTTGTCCGAAAATGTGAAAAAATCCAATACAGATATAGCAATAAAAATCAAAGGCACACTCATGAGGGGAAATATCCAGAATTAGAAGATGTTCTACTTAGATGGTGCAATCACGAACAAAGTTCAAACGTGTCATTTGATGGTTCCATTTAAAAGAAGAGGCATTGCATTTGGCTGCAAAAATCTCCAACAGTTGGATCGATGGATTAAAAAACAGGCATGGATTGGTTTATAGCTGTGTGCATGGTGAATCAGCTAGTTTTAACCTTGATATAGTAGAAACCTGGAAGAAAACAACTCTAGCCCATTTACTCAAAGACTAAAGCACCAAAGATGTTTATAATGCTGATTAGACCGGCTTATTTGTCAATTTATCAGCTGAATGAACATATGCATTTAAAGGAGAAAAAAGTCATGGAAGAAATTAAATAAGGAGAGGCTGACTTCTCTTGTGTTGCAAGTTATTCTGAGAAACTGACACCACTTGTGATTGGATCTAAACAGCCGAGGTGTTTCAAAAACATTATAACTTTTCCCTGTCAGTATACTGCTAACCCTATAGCATGACAACAACTATTTTTTTAACCTTTCTGCGTGGTTTAGATGCCAAAACTGGGATGAAAAAATATAAAAATTTTACTTTGTGTCAACCACTGCTCTGCACAACCTATCGGTACCAATTACCTAAGAAACATCCAGGTAGAATTCTTTCCAGCAAACATTAGTCATCTTCAGCCCCTTGACCAAGGAATCATCTGATATTTCACGAAAAAATATAGAATGCTACTGGCACAAAATAAACTGGCCACCTTACAAATAGATGAGCGGAAGATAGATGTAGTGCATGCCATTTATTTCATCCAAAATGCATGGGATTCCATGAGTTTATGAAGTTTTCACGGGTTCTCAACTGGGTCAAGGCCTCTATTGTGACTGACATTTCAACCCTCAAGTCGAGAGTCGAAACATCAGCCACAATGGAGCCCTTGACCCGGTTGAGAACCCGTGAAAACTTCATAAACAACATTCGCCGGGAAAGCACCGGATTCCATGAGCATGGAAAAATTCACAAGTTTCTTTAGAGCAGATGGAATTGGCCATATAGTGCCCAGGATTACAGTTGACTCAACAAATGAGGCTAAATGGATTATTTACCCCTTGAGGACTGGTGTCAGATTGCAGGAGAGATCAATTTCAATGAATACTGCGAGTGTGATCATGAAATTGCTGTTTGCCAGACCATGTCGAGTGATGAGATCCACAAACAGGATTTGGAGAAAAGAGAAAGAATTGTTGAAGATCAAGGAACTGAGTCTGATACAGTTCCCCCTCTGGCAAAAATGGTGGAGGCTATGGAGTAAGTATGCTGTTATTTGATGAATGTTGTGGGGGCAGATAATGCTTCAAATCTCTATGCGAAAGTCGAGGCAAAAATATAAAACACTGGAACAAGAAATGAAAAGCAAAGTACCTTGGACAAGTTTTTTATGTGACTTTAAACTAAAAAAAATAAGAATTTTTTTGTAACGAAGCATGCCAAATGAAGCTACAGCTGTGAATTTACATAAATAAAATGTTGGATACATTTTTGAAACAGTTTCAAATTAATCAATTGACATTATATTTATGTCTAGAGTTACACATTTCTGGAGAAAGCATGTATAGCTTAGGTCAAAACTTTCATTAATGAATCCAAGTGAAATAACATCATTTTGATACAATTACATCTCTGGAAAGCTATGTAAATCACCTGATTATTTTCATTGGTTTGGCAATTAGGTGATAATTTTATTAAATTTATTTGTGAAAAGAGTAAAGGAAAAGAGAAATACAAGAACCTTGGAAAATAATTGTAATTATGATGACTTTTTGCCTTTGATTACAATTACCCTAATTGCTATATTTACTCTCCTGGTTAGCACATTTTCCTGGTTAATACGTTCATTTTTTGCGGTCCCTTGAAAAACATACTAACTAGGTTTTGCAGTATATTTATGAAATTAAATAAAAAGGACCAGAACCGACCACCTTGTTTCGACTAGGTGTTAAGTCCTAGTCTGACGATAGGGTTACTGAATGAATTGGGTGACCGATACATTTTTATTGCTACATTAAACCAGAATTGTCTTGAAAATTTGTTTTCTATTATAAGGGGGAGGCTACAATAGTAATCCAACTGTAGAGGGATTTTGCACAATTTACAGACATATGTCAAGATTTTACTGATACTCCCAAGAAGTTCACGCTACAGCCTCGATGTGGATGAAATTTTAGAGGTATATGCTGACCCCTCTCCATATGAGAGTGACCAGAGTCCTATCAAATTACTAAAGGAGGGCAAGGGAATTTCAATCAAATCAGTAAGTGCAGCTTTGCAAAATATATCAGATTTGAAAGGGATATGCAAAAAATTATCATTGGAGGAGTGTTCTACGGTTACTTTGGAGGATATTTGCTTGTGAGACTGAGAAATTCAACTGTCAAAAGTGCAATAAAAGATTTTTCAGTGAAAAGAAGTTGAGTGATAAAAAGAAACTTCTTATTTTACGACATTCTCAAATTATAATGATTCTGTTGGTCTTAATTGTCCTGCTGATGAATTTGTTTGTCTGTCATATTCCATTACATGTATTCAAGAAAAACTCCCAAAAATTTTCCATTTCAGCCACTTAAAATGAAAGCTTTGACAACAGACAAGAGGAAGGAAGATTTGGGCAAAGAGTGTTATGATAGTGAATTTGTTAGTCATATCCAATTTGCTTTATATTTGCTTCTCCTAAGCATGATTAGGAAAAGCTGCAAATGGATGGTTTTGCTTTCCAAAATTGTGAGGCAAAATAAAGAATATTATCTCATAAATAAAATCTTATAATTTTATCAGTATTTCTTCTAAATTACCTCTTAAGATTTTTCCCTTTTCTTTGCCACAACACACTTTTATCTAATTCACTTGGAATCCATTCAGATCTTCATCAATAGGTATAATCTTCTTCAGGCATATCAAGAGCCTCAATTATATTGCAATTCTTAAATTATAACTGATATTCTTTGGATGCCTACTTCTTGATGAGTTCTTTTGTGTCTGATGTTTTATATGGCTTCAGCATCCACCTACGGGACTACAGAATCCATTCTGATTAAAAACTATGTACACCCATTAATTTTTAACAAAACGGTCTTGAAAGTTCAATTTATGAAAAAATTGTGGAAAATCACAAAGCATTATACTGGAAAAGTATTGGCCCTCAAAATTACAAACAACCATAAGGTAAGTATCAAGTTTAAAAAATAACTAAATTGAAAATACTAGTTTTTCGTGTTTTTATTTCCTAGGCTTTCTGAAACTTAAATTTCTGCCGTGATTTACCCTCAACAAATAACAAAAACAGTTCAAAGAGTATCAGATAAAATATGCAGATATGATTGAAATTTATTTAGGGTTCATTGATTACAATTATCACATTTGCTAATTTTTCCCTTCTCTTAAGTACCTAGCTACCATTAACAAATAATTGCAGATTTTTTTTGGAATACTCATAGGTATACATAAACTTAAAGTTGCAATTTCATAAGATTAATCCAGACTACAAAATGTATCTGCAAGGTAAAGGCAGTCCAAACCTATCGACCCCTACTTAGGAGGTAAAAAATTAAAGAATGTCTCCCTATCATGTTTACTTGCACAAAATACTGTTTTCCATTGTTTAGTTCATAAACATGGTGCCTACATATTTGGAAAAAGAATGACTAAGCACTAAGTATAGGCAGAAACAAAAAAAAACTAAACATTCATTACAACAGCAAGAAATAATTGAAGAGGATAAATATCAGAGCACTGCGGTGTATTTCACAACAATTTTTGTGAAATATACAATGATATCTTTGTTATTTATCAATAATTATAGTCCATTTCAAATTACCAGGCATGTAAGAATTTTGTAATTTCTATCTGCCCCCACTTACTTTCGTGAGAGGAGAATTTGTAGATGGGGTGAGGTAGGGGAGGTACAAATGCCAGCAAGGTGTTGCCAAACCCATCTATGTCAATGTATAAGTTAGAATAAAAGGTTTTAGGCAAGCAATTTTTGCAATTAACTTGAGGCAAGGATAAAATTGGTAGCAACGTAATATCTATGCACAGAACAATATATGGTGAATGATACAGAATAAATAGGCATTAAAATTTAATATTGTTTTAGTCCATAACAGCCCAAACGAAAATTGTTTTTACACCCTGGCAATGAAGTATAATCATGAATGCTTGCAGTCTGTTGGCCAACACTATATGTTTTTAAAAGTTTTTAAAAAACTTACATTATTATTTAAAATCAATTAAAATAAATTGTACCTAGCTATAGTTAAATCTCTACCACATTTCGACATCCAGCCAACTCATTTTTCGGTTAGGGTTTCCTTTGTAAGAGATTGATAGAGAAATGAAGGTATTTCTTTCTCAATATGAAAACAACTCAATGGGTGAACTCCTATTTGGGCTATTGATTTTTATATGGGTAAGCAGAAAGCATGCCAATGCAAGGACAAACATTACACCAGTACAGGTTCACTTCAAACTGTCTCAATATTTTGTCTCGCAAACCTCATCATCATCCTTCCTACAGCTGAATTTTTGAGAAATGTAATTTGATATCTACTTTTGGCTGCGCTCCACCCGGCTGAGGAATGACTGAGCTTACTCTTACAGTCAAGAGGGTCCGTGGCCTTGAAAATAAATCCATCATAACTAGTGCACTGAGTTGGGGAAGTTCCGAACTACATCAAAATATATAGTTTCCAGCATAGGAAGTAAACGCTCTATAGTATAATTTACTGTATGGTAGGACCAATAATATTATTTGGAAGGGATTGACTAATTGGAGCAGCATTGGGCAGTGTTTAATAATAATAACAATGTTGTCTTTGTACTCGGGCAAATTAGGTCCTCAAGTTCCTCTCTTACATTTAACATTTTGGACAATTACAATTTTTAAAACACCCACGCCTGAAGCAGGACTCGAATCTGTAACCTTTAGATTAGTAAGTGGACATTCTGCCCACTAGTTTAACCCAGCTGGAAAAGGCTTTAAGCCTATAAGGAGGGAATGTTGAAAAATAAAAAAAGGTTTATCCCAAAAATTTAAGTAGTTTTCATCTTTACACCAACACTTTTCAAGTCACTGTCTTAAATTAACCTGTAACTTCTCTGACCTTTACTTCATCCAATGTTCCACAACCTCAAGCAAGGCAAATTGGGTATTTTCAGGAAAACCAAGTTTTCATCTTCATTACTCAAGCAAGGCATTGTGGTCCTTACTTGGAATACAAAGATTCATGTGATGACAAGTGTGGAGATCTTGCCAACTGTACTCTTAAGGCAAAGCTCTATAGAGGGCTGAGCCCTTGGTTACCAAGATCTAATACTCTTATTTAGTCCACATTTTTCCTTGGCAATACATAATTGAGTTGGTATCCTGTTTCCTCCATAGTATTTTTAACATACACCATTACTTAAATGGCTGATAATTGGCTAACTTTGGTAACACTTTCTCTTATCATATCTTTAATATGATAAGAGAAAGAGAAGCCAACTAAAAGGACTTGTGCCATGTGAAACTTTTAGGGTAGATAGTTTGAGCTATTGAAAAAAATCATACCTTGACTCAGTTGTCAGAAAAAGGAAAATTTCATGTAAAAAAAGCACCTAAAATGAATTTTTGTCCCCCAAGAATATGATATGTATCTTGTATTAGGTGAATCATTACTCAGGCAGTAATTTCGAATAAAACTAACGGGCTCAGTAAATATTGGAAGGTTGTACATTTAACTGATATGAGGGTGTGATATCAAAGTACATACATCAATCATAAATAAGTATAACAATCTGTAATTAGTAGTAAATGATATTATTAGAGGAAAACTACTTACTTAGAAATAAAACGTCCTGTGAGTGCTGCATAAACTTCTCTTGAAAGGGCTCCAGTAATGGTGTGGGCTTGAAGCACATTTCCTTCAAAATTTTATGCACATCCAAAGAACTGTTGCAACTCCTATGTTCTTCTGATGCAGTCTTATCTCTCTTTGCCCTTCCTCGATCTGCATCAACCACAAGCCTTGATTCCCCAACTATTTTATGAACTTCCAAACTCCCAGAAGCAGGTGATCCCACACTAGATTCATTACAATCCCATTGCCAGTCATCCTCTTTTGACACAGTGACCATGCTTTTTTCACTCCTGCCAACCCCACTTGAACTAATGGATGACTGGGGTGATACAATCTGGCTGCCTGAATATCCCTCACTGCTGACACTGCTGCTTCCATTCCCATGTTGGTCTCCACCACTTGAGGTAGAAAATGGGCTTGTAACTGTGCTTCCAAAATCACTTCCAGTCCTAAGCATGCTATCTGTGGAGCAAATAAGTCGTTTACATAAATCTTTTACACTATCAATGCCAGGAGCCAAAGGGACTAGACTTTTAGGAGGAATTGTATCAGAACCGCATCCTTCATCTGATAAGTCAACATCACTCATTACTTCCGGTATGGCTTCTCTGCACTCAAGGGAGGTAGCCTTAGAGGTTTCCCTTGAGCCCACCTGGACATGGATCACCGAATTGGGCAATGATGTCTCTTCAAGTTCTACATAGAGAGGAAGATACAAAGCCTTCAGAATCCAAGTTGTGAATCGAAACAAAATAAATACCTATGCATAGTTCTCTAGAGTTTCTAAAATTTCACAAATAGTGCTTTTCAGCTTGTGGCATTAAAGCCAGAGGGCATTCATTCCTATGTGCTCATATTCATTTCAAATAAAATAAATTTCTACCCACATTAAATAAATCTGAACATGAGTAATTAGTTTACCATCTAATAATACCTTTTATTTTTTTATAAGAGACTACATCTATATAATTTTGTGGGATTTCAAGTATGTGGAGATCCAAAGCCAACAGAGTTGTGAGGACAGCAAAATTACCCTTTCGTACAATTTATTAATGTTGTTACCAATCACAAGATTTATTTAACAGAGAGGTTAAGGGGGATCCCAAGAGCAAAGTATGCCTGTAATCAGTGCCTAATTTATATATCAAGGAAAATTCTGAGTCAGGCAAGTTCTTTTTGACAGAGTATTGTCTCAAAATGGTCAGCTTTCTTGCTGGTACAGCAGTCAAACTACACAATGACAAGGATAATCTACCTGCTATGGTAGGTTTTTGATAAGCTCCAGGTTAGATTTTCCCAGATTCATCTTGACTAATATGTATTAATTTTAACTTGAGTTAAAATAAAATACACAAATAATAAAAAACAATGATTAAAAAAATATTCTTTTATTAGAAATCTCTGGAGTGCATTACTCTGCACTTGTTTCCAAGAGCTTAACATTGAACTTGAACAAAATAAGATTCTATTTTTCATTATAAAGAGCATATAATTATTGTAAACATTTGATGTGATGGTCTGATGGTTTCAAAGCATTATATCTTGCCACTATCTATACTGAATTGTCTTTTAACTGAATTTACTTGATTAGAGTGTATTTAGGAAACTGGGTGATTTAAATAAGTGTCCTAAGGTTGTCTAACTAAGAATATGACTCCCATTTGAATTTTTCATAAAATTAATGCTATTCTAAAGGTGAAAACAGCCTCAATATCAAGAAGAGCTTATCAGAAAGTACAATATTTCAAGGATTTTAGGAAAAGTGCTTCATCTTAAATATAATGTTGGTTTTGTATATTTAATCATATCCTTCAGTTACTAAAAAAAGTTTGTATAATACATTCATAATCAGTTTTGCTTAAACATGATAAAAAATAAACAGCATTTTATAATACATGCTGACAATAGTACAACCAGGAATTCAAATTTTAACAAGGATTCATCACAATACTGTCTTTAAAAGAGATAACATAATATTATAAAAATAGAGAGTCCCACCACTGGATGTTTGAATTAAGTTATTTTTAGATATACATGAATAATTCATTTTAAAACATAGCTTTTAGTTTTTACAACTTTATTTCAATGTTTAAATTAATATTTATTTATCAGACAAACATTTCACATGTAAGTTACATTTATAATTCCCAGTGATTATCATAGGATTTACAGTAAATTTGAGTCCAATACTGTCAGCCATGCAATTAGTTTTTATGCTGACCATGCAAATGATAAAAATTACCAATTTCTTATTTTGATCTATTTTCACTTAGATTACCAGAGACATGAAAATGAAAAATGATACAAACCTATTTCCTCTTCATTTTCTTCCAAACTTTCCCCATCCTCATCTTCATTTTGACTCATTTCAGATTTCCAGGTATCATGTGACCGCCTGTATTTGACAGGCAATAGACCTAAAAGTGAAATTAGTATTGTAAAAATTAATTTGCTCTGTGGCATTAGTCTTTTTATATGTTAACATTAACACATATATAATTACTATTAGATCAAAAACAAATTTTGAATGTAATATATCTGGAATAATTTTGCTTTTTTCTACAGAAGTGAAACATTCACCATATTTATAGTGAGAAAATACCATTAAATGAAGAAAAAGAGGAGGAATAAATACTAAAGCTAAATATACACATTTGTTGTGTGTTGTTGTGCTATTGGAATTTGAATTTTGAACACATATTTCCTATTATTCTATTCTGATGGAGCATGTAGAGGAAACACCCAAAAAATGAAATAATAATCATTATACGAAGAAGAGTAGTCATTATATGTTGCAATGCAGAAAATAAAACTTCCAAATAACACATAATTTGCAATATCTCATACTGTGACCCAAGAATAAAAATGAAATTGATGGTGGTGGCCGATACGTTGTGGAATTCCATTGTATTTATGGAAAGAAAAAACTTTGAAATTCCACATATATAAATTTATTAAACATCAGGTCCTGATGATGCTACAGTGTAGCAAAACATGTTGACCGAGTGAATAAATTTTTTATGTGGATTTGAAGTTTTTTCTTTCAATAAATAACAAGAATAAAAACCCAACTCATTAAAACACAATTTCATAACTCATATATCCTGCAACTACTCTTATCCTTCTCTTAAGAGGTTTTCAGAAACATCTAATATACATATTTGTATTAGCATTAGAGCTTACCTAGAGTGATTAACATCTCAGAGAGTTCAATGAGTATTTTCAATTGTTTCAATCTTCTTTTCCTCTCTTGCGTCTTGTGTTGGGTAGTTCCATTTACTTCCTTTTTTAGCACTCTTACCTTTTCTGCAGAAAGAAATTTGAATTTTGTTACTTGAACAAAAATACATAAAACAAGCAACATCTCATTTACACAATATTGCAATCACCATTCCCAGTTTGGGGTAAGAAGGTATTTGATACATTAATTCTCAACAATTATGAAATATGAGGTGTTACGGAAAGGGTATAAGAAGATGTTACTAAAAATACCAACAGAAAAGGCCTTAGCATAACAATCTGTTGTCACATTTTCAGAAAAAAATATGATCGATTATATAGTACATTTTGAAATCAGAAAGTCTCCAGTGACTTAAGTTAATTTTGAAATTGAGAGATAAAGAAAAAAATACTAAAATCATACCTTTATCTTCATATAACCCTAGACATTCTTATTTTCCCGAATGGTTAGTTGACACTGCCTCATGCGGTCATTTATGATAAATTGGTCACCCATACTGATACAACCAACTGAAAACTCTTTCTAAACAATGTTGTAAAGCTACAGAATTTGTGATTTCATGCCACTTCCGAATTTGATTCCAAGCTCCCTGGGACTTTTATCATTAAACTTTAAATTTGACTGTTTATGTATGGGAACTAAATGCACAGGTATTAACAAGTTTACAGAAATAGGGACCAGCCTTAGGTCACCACCTTTTTAGTGAGATTGTGACATTAAAATAATGATTAAACACCAATAAAAACTACAATCCTTTATAGTAACGTCCTTACATGTAAGAAAAAACCTGTGTACGCCCAAAGAATAAAAACAACATAAAATATTTTATGAAGCAAAACTATTGAATAGAACTAAAATGTACCCATTGCAAATAAACCACTGACATAATATAAAAGTAAGCACTTTCTGTTTTTGGAAGGTTGTATCTGTTGTATATTTTTGCTGCATGTTTGTTGTTGCACATCTGTTACATGTTTCTTTGAAAAATCAAACTGGAGTCCACATAAATAATGATAGATTCTAAATCATCAGCTATTTAAAATAAAGAGCCAAATTTTAAGAAAAAAGAGAATAATCAGTACTTGCTCAATAACCAATAAACGTGACGGTAAAAATAACTTTCTTAATTATGTCTTATTTGGAGAGTTAACATTATCATTGAATAAAAAATTTAAAAAATATAACTTTCGGAATTATGGTTCATTGTTTCTTTAATATGTCTCTAGTATATTTGGTTTCGGCAGCGTTGTCTTCAACGGTCATCTCATCCACAAAAAGCCGAATCAAACATAAAACATCAGACGGGACTCAAACCCGTAGCCCTAGAGTGAGCCGGCAAACGTTCCACCAACCATTAGTAATCCTACAGAGACATTATGGTTAAACAATTTGGAATTACATGATTAAATGAAATTATATTCCAAGAAAACAGGAGCTAATCAGATAAGTAAGAATTTCACCATTCTTTTACAATGCCATAGCTTCATATACCACCAGTAAAATTATATACCACTCAAGTCACCTGGGAAATATTGAACCCTCTTTGCTAGATATACAGATTTTCCAGCCTAGAAATTATATTACTCATCATCATCATCAGTACTTCAATCCGAAGATTGGTTGACTGCAGCCCTCCATCCTTTCCTATCTAGTGCTAGC
>WURS02028313.1:0-11693 GCA_011762765.2 Rhinocypha anisoptera | reverse complement strand
GGTGTTATGTTTGTCCGTGACCTGTGACCTTTGGGTTAGCCGGAGAGCGTGCTATCCCCAGGCTAACATGGTAGGCAAACAAATTTCAAATATGAGTATCTGAAAGCGAGCATATTTATGCATCCTTTGAGCCTATAAGCCTAAACTTGTGTTGATAAATCTCACCAAAAGGTACACTTTGCATTAAATTTGAACATTATCAAAGAATGAAATAGAATAAGCAATATTGAAATTTAAAAATGGATATTTTATTCACAAGCACAAGTTAGTTTAATTTTTTTCTATAAAACTTTTGGTATGTTAGCTTTATTAACTAGATTTTTAAAATTTTACAAAACACTGAATCACATTACTATCTTTCTTCTGACTAGCTTTTAAAGATTACTGGTAATCTTTTTTATGACTTAACTTATTTCAAGCATACTAAGAGCATCCCACAAAGATCATATGAATTTCACATAGTTGTCGGTAAACAATTAGGAACTTTCAGTTTCTTTAAGTTTATTTTAAAATCTTACATAAGAATAACACTAATTGTATTTTTTAAATCTCTATACAGAAAATGAAAAGTATATCAACTTAAATAGATATTCAAAAGTCTGTGATTAATTAGAATTATTTATTTTGACTTGAACATTATATCTTTTTCTCACATGCACCTTAAACATTGGAGTGATGGTTTTTTAAAATAACTTTTATATTTCCACAAAAGATAAAAAATTACAAAACATGACCGGTTTCGGCGATCATCGCCGAAACCGGTTGTGTATTGTAATTTTTTATCTTTTGTGGAAATATAAAAGTTATTTTAAAAAATCATCACTCTATCATGGATTTCCACAAGGTGACGGCCTCCACAGTGAACTTTAAACATTGGAGATGAACAGATAATATTTTGTAAATCAATTCTATGACAATAATGGTAATGTCAAGATATTTTATGGGTATGCAATGGAATTATTTTGTGCCATCTCTTAGTGTCACCTGTAATGAGTTGTACTACAAAATTATGATAAGATGTTAAAATGAATTCAATAAATTATAAAAATTCTGTGAAGCCATTGCTTTAAAGGTCAATCTGCAGTTTTAGCAACAGGGGGTAATTTTAAATTTCACAATTATTTCAATTACTTGAACCATAAGCCTAATTTCAGCTGTATTATAAATTAACTCCTCAGGCACGTCCAACGTTGATACTAAGTCAAGTGAAATTCATTCCGAGGGACGTCTGACATAGTCACTACGTCCTACAGCTTTACTTACATAAAATGTTATATCAATTATAATAATTATTTTAAAATATATAATAATAATTTAAATAAAAAAAAATTAATTTTAATATTAATTTATAAAGGGTACAATGATTAGTTTAAAATCAAATCTCCTCCATCCTCAAGGATTTAAATGAAATTTAAAAGGCAGTGTCTGAGGGGTGAAAGAACCTCTTTCCAAAAAAGTTTGCTTTTTAGATGAAACAATATTTATATTTCACTAATTTCACTATTTCACAAACTAATTACATTACTGTACGAAATAATATATATAGAAAAATTTAAAGTAAATTAAGGAAACCAAATTATTTAGTATTTTCTTAATCACTATAATTGTAATTTATGGGTGACTGACCCACTTTGAAGATAGTACCTTTGTGTGTCTATCTTAAAATGATGACTAAATAAAATAAACCTCTAACCTTATAAAAACATGTTATAAAATGGAAACAAAATTAGAAAAGAAAGTGTAACAGAATAGAAACCCACCTTTACATAAAATGGATTCTTTAACAATCCATTGACTGTCCATCAGATCCCTGATGGATGTTGTAGAACAATGAGTTAAGTCCACATATATACAAATATCATTAGAGTCATGTTTATAACTAGAGTATGATAAATGGTAAGAATTTATTTATGAATAAAAGACAAAAACAGACGTTAGTCCCAAAGAATACAACCAAAACTCAGAAATTCTGAAATCAAGACTTGAAACTGAAAATAGTATTTTTTATTCATTTACTGCATGATTGATCAGTCATCAGGATCACAATATCAGCATAAGTAGAATATTATTATATTTGCATAATGAAAATTATTTCTGTATCCCAGATATAAAGCAAACTTCTATCATACTTTTTCTATAGTTATTGGTAATATCTGTTTTATATAATGAGGATTCCAAACACAAGATGAATAATCTATAATGCTGTAACTTTGATGGGGAGTACAATATTAGTAAAGTTGTTATGGAACCTAAAAATGGGTTTTAGAGGTTGTTAGCTCTACCATAGCTTAAATAACTGAGTAGTGAAACCCTGAATTGAAAAATAGCTATAAAAATAAATAATAATAATTTCAATTACTTAAGAGCATTTACCATTGAAGTATTTTTACTTTTTGATGAATAAGCTAAAAAGTTCAATTGCTTTAATTTCCTTTAAAGGGAAATATAAAAGAATTCCCTTACATTTAACGATAAAGAACTTTTTTCATGGGACATTATATTTATTATATTCTGAAAAAATTGAACTATTGGTATTTAAAGATAAATGTCATGAAGAAATTATAAGCCCCTTGGAATCATGTACTCTAAAATATGAACTTTTATTTCTTTATGGCATCAAACTGGCCAATGTTCTCTTTAAAGCTGATCACCCTTCACCTAAAATTGATTATAAAAAAATTAAGTAACCTGCATCAAGCAAATAAATAGATGGACTAATGAACAGAATAAAGGCATTAAAAAATACTGAAAACTGGTGGTCTTAAATGAAAACTATGGGGAACCCAGTGGATATTTTAAATAGAACAGTTTCCAAAAATTAAATTTGACAAATTGCCTACAAATTGAAATGGGAGTCATGTTAAAAATCAAGTAGTGCTTATGATAAGAAAACTGGAGAAATACATATAAACAACAATTTTCTTTTTTTATATTTTTGAGTAAAGAATAAAAACTCGGAAATTGCAAATAGAAAAACTTTCCAGGCAACAATATTTGCCATCATTGAAATCATACAAACAGGGATCATGTCAATTAAGAACCTAATGTACATGTATTCCAAACAGTTTTGGAAGCTACTAAAGTAATGGTTTAAGTACAAATTTCACTGGCAGACTATGCTGCTGTGCGCTTACCAGGGGCTTCATGCTGAAGGAGTGGCAAACTCTCTTTTGGGCAGGTGTGTACTGTGACAGATGAGGGATTGGGTGGGGATGAAGGTTCCGTTTTAGAGACAGATCTTCCACTCAGCTGGATTCCCTGTTTCCTCTGACCCCCTGAGGCACTTTTCTGATGCTGCTGAGGAATGGTGGTCGCTGATGGGGACCATCCCCACCCCCCACCTTCAGTGCCACCCCCTTCACCACCACCTACATAACCTATTGGAATGCAAACAAAGGGTAGACATAAGTGTTTTCATTGATATAAAATTGGTAAGTAATGTTTCACCCATAACATATCACTAGTAAATGGCCTTGAAACTGGCCACTTCGACTGGCAAGTAATAGAAAATCCAACTCTTTTAAGATATTATAATTTTTCAAGGTATCAGAAAGCATATATTTCTGCCATTTAGCCATATTTTCATTCTAAAGATTTTTGTGGCACTACTAATAATAGAAAAGCTGCAGAAACGTTCTGAAAATACCTATAACCTTGAATAATAATTTTAACAACTTATTTTTCCTGATTTCAATAAGAGCTTCTATCCATTAGAAAAACTGGATGGGATTGTGCACCAAAATCATATGTTCAACAGGAAATAATAATGGATAACAGGAAAGCTGAGGAGTAGGCAATAGGAAAGAGTGAGTGCAGGAAAAGTACTCTTTGGTAATATGAGGAGTACATAAAAAGTAAGGAATTGTCAAAGCCAGCTAAAATAGCAGTGCATAAAAATGTTCTCTTTCTGATTATAGAAGTGGTATTTGCTTATGGCACATCCTGAAAGAAAGTATGTCAGAATAAAAATGACTGTTGAATATATGGGTGGTCAAGGAGAACTTTTGAGATGCATATGGTAAAAGTATAAGAGGCAGAATAAAGCAGGAGACCATGAAAGAATATGGAATTGATGTTCCAGTATTAAGATAAAGAAGTATGTGTTGAGAGAATATATGGAAACCAAGAAACACAGAAGACAAAAGATGATGAAAATTAAAAAAACAGAGAAAGAAAGAACATATGTGAAGCAACATATGAATACAATAAAAGCAAACAAATTGGAGGAGCCAGATAACTCAAAGGTCATGGGTTTAAGTACCACCTATAGCATGGGTGTTGTTTGTCCAATAGGGTTTTTTTCTATGTTTTGAAGAGGTGTGAAATGACCATAGCCGTTAAAGCACCCTGTAAAACTCAAATACTACTAAATTGGGGAATATGGAAGAAAGCCATTTCAGTGGATTTCCTAAGCTGCAACATAAAATTATGATTTTCTATGTTACCAGGAAAGAGAATGATGCTATGAGTAATTATAATTGTGTAAATACAAAAAATTCAGTTCAGTGGAAGATATTCAATTAAAAGTTTCAATGCCTGGATGAATTATTACTATACACATATGGTCTGAGTGTTTGTAATAAGCATATTATTTAGAAATAATCAATTAAAAGGTAATGACAAATCTAAGCAACTGAAAATTTATATTTGATACATATTTCAATTTACTTCATATAGCAAATTCTAGCAAAATTAAAGCTGTGCTTAGAAATTTCACAATGAGCGTAATTAGAATTCTCCAAAGGGGTCATTCAATTCTTTCTATGCTGAAACAACCTAGAGCATAATTACAAGTTTCCTGATTTAAAAATTAGTTTTGTAAATGGTGACTAATTTTGATTTAAAATATATTAATTATTATTCATATTATGCATTACATTGATTTTTAATTAAAAAGAGATCAATTATTTTTAATAAAATAATTCACTGCAGTTTTTTTTAAGATGTGGAGAGGATATAAGTTATTTCTCTTTCTATGTAATCTTTTCATCATTTCACCTAAAGCCTGAATTCTTCCTCTATTTCATCAAAAATAAAAAATAATAATATTAATAAGTCAATAAATGATAAAGATGAGTGTATCAATATGAAGTTAAAAATATGAACTCCTGGCATATTAGAAAGAGTTATACTTAACAATTCCAAGCCTACCTTTACTATATACCACCTACAAATAAAATAAAAAATACTCCTCTTTGTCCTGGTAATATTTGGGGATACATAACTTTTTGCTTCCTATTTTACAAATTTCTTACGTGTGTATAGATGAATCACTTAAGTGGGGAGCGCATATTGATTTTCTATAGTCTTATGCAGCCTTATCTGTTTAAAATGCATTTATTAACAGTAGAATGAAATACATTGTTGTTACATGGGGATATTCCCATGTCACCTCAAAGTGTTTCCAAATAAGAAAGTGAGTTGTCAGGATCTGGGGTGATGCCAACAAATTTACCAGTTATAGGCAACTCCTTAAAGATTTTAAGATCCATACTCTATTTAGAATATACATTTATTATGCCATCTTGTATATTAGAAAAAAGAACTGAATCAAGATATTCATTACCATACACATGGGATGTAACACTGACTATAAGATTCTTTCTCATAATCTTGAAAGGTGGGCTTAAGTTTCTCTTTTTTTGTAAACATTCCAAGCTTATTGACTATCTATTTTTTAATAATCTACCTAATTATACAAAAACTGTGACATACTAATTTTTAAAATCAGACCAAAGGAAATTTGAATTGAAAATGCATTCAGATGCACATACATGCATTGCTTGTGTTTGTCCTTCTTGGCTTATCCTTGTATTCACCTTTGGGATAAATAAATATTATTTGATTTTACATAAATGTATTGCAAGAAATAATGAAAGAAGATATAGCACTTTTCCACAAAATAAAGATTAAATCTGATGTGCGTTTCGACTCACTGAGTCATTATCAGGTACAAGACTGATAAGTCTTGTACCTGATGCTGACTTAATGAATTGAGACACATGGATTAAATTTTTATTTTGTGGAAAAGTGCTAAATCTTCTTTCATTATGTGTTCCTTCCACTACATCAAGCCTGAATCTGTAAGACATATTGCAATAAATTAGATAATGTTCAAGTTGTGTTAATTTCAGCATGCTATTACAAGAATGTCTGACAGTCTAGCTGTTTCTTTCACCAACATAAACTAAGTATGTCTTAGTGAACTTTCCTGAATGCACAACAATATTGAGGAATTTACGAAGAAGAATACAATTACATATACTAAAATAATGTTATGAAAATATGGAGAAACTGATTGAAAGTTATACTCATTCAAAAAATAGCCCATTATAATATTGGTAAATTATTCAATTGCTCAGTAATTACATATAGTGAATGAAAGCTTGTATTGATGTTTATCTATAAGAGTGGATAAATGACCGACAAATATACTCCTAGCTACATATATTTACATCAACTATCCATAGTTGTAAAATTAAAGGAATGGGAGACCATTCAAGTCTCCAATCCAGCCCTGTGGTGGCCAAGCAGAGTACCAACCCTGGTGTTTTCATGACAATCGCAACAAGTGCTACCGTGAGGTAGTAGTTGGAAAAAATACATAGTCAACGGGTCTTGTTGGGGTAAAAAAGCATGGTTACATCTTGGTAAGTTAATGGGTGACACAACAGAGAATATAGTTGATAGTTTCATGAAAAAGAACTTTCCTAACATTCCATCAACTGTGAGCAAGCTTGAATCAAAGGGTGTAAATGCCAATTTTAAAATTGGAGTGCCATTCCATGCCCTTGACGAAGTTTTGTATAGTGACAAGTGACCGTGTGAACTCACATTGAGGCATTTTTTTATTCAAGTGCCGGACTGCAGTGGAATTGAAGTAGTTAATAATTGTAAAGATAACAAACTCCAATCCTACACAGAGTGTAAAGTGACAGAAATGGCTCAGAGCTCTCTCAAATTTGAAAACTGTCTTAGTTTGAGTTACCAGAATAATCAGTTAATCTTTGAGAAATAAATTTAATGAATTGGAAATATTACTCGATGGGTGTTACAAAGGTGTTGAAGTGTTTTTATTTGTTGAGCATTGGGTGGTAAATAGTGAAATTGACTGTGTGAGGATACCAGGGTTTCAGTTAGCTAATGCCTTTTGTAGAACCTTATATAAAATCGGTGGGACTTGCATCTTTGTGAGAGAACACATTGAGTATAGAAAAGTAGATACTAATGTACACAGCATGGAAAAAATCTTTGAATTATCAGCAATTAAGTTGATAACCCAGAAATCAACCCTTGTCTGTCTCTAAAGACCACCAAATGGTGATTTTGACATTTTTTTTGGAAAACTTTACTTTACCTTTAGACTTTATCTTTACAAATTCAACTATTGTTGTTATTTGTGGAGATTTTAATATCAACTTCTTTGATATGAATTATTCAATGGTGAAACCGTTTAATAATCTTATTTACTCTTACAATTTGTCTGCTACTGTAAAAACAGCTACAAGGGTGTATAATGGAAATGCTAACCTTATTGATCAACTTTTAACCAATATTCCTGATAATAATATAATAATTAATGTCCTCCATTATGGTTTTTAGGATCATAATGCTATAAATATGCAAATTGTCATTGAATGTGACGTGATCAACAAAGCAAATTGGATCCATAAGAGAAATTGTTCTGATGAGTCATCAATTTTCATGTGTCAGCAATTTGAAAATGAATTGTGGAATGAGGTTTATTTAGTTCCATATTTGAATAACAAAATTAAGATCTTTTTGGAGAAATTCAATTTCTATTTTGAATCAAATTTTCCTATAAAAAATGTAGGCTCTCTAAGGCAAACAGCAAAACCCATTGGTTGACTTCAGAAATGGTAAATATGAGTAGACAAAAGAGAGAGTTATATAATTCTTTTCTAAGGACAAGGTATAATGAAACTCTTCTCCGCTATAAAAGTCCTGATAAAAAACTTTAAAAAATTGTTACAGAGGCAAAAGAAAATTGTTATAATTACATACTATCAAATTCTGAAAATGTAACAAAAGCTACATGGAGTATCATCAATAATGTACTGAACAGAAAGAAAACATCTGCTCCTAAGAACTTGGCCATTACAAATGCAGGACAGCTAGAGGAAAACCCAATAAGTATTGCCAATATTTTTAACAAGAACTTTGTGGAAGCTTCTGAAAAATTGTAACTCTAAGAAATGGTTTTTAATCAGTCACTTAAGTGATCAAGCTCCTGAAAAATTGTAACTCTAAGAAATGGTCTTTAATCAGTCACTTAAGTGACCATATAATCATGGAAGCAGTCCCTCAATAATGTATCCCTTGCATTTATATCCAGTCACCCATAATGATATTCTTGAGATTGGAAATTAACTTGGTAATAAGTTGTCTTCTGGAATTGATGGCATTCCTGATAAGATAATCAAGGTAGCCCCCCCTTCTATAGCAGACATTCTGACATACCTATGCAATATAGCATTACAAAAAGGAATATTTCCAAATTTATTTAAAGTTAGTAAAGTCAAACCACTATTCAAACAAGGAAATGATAATGACGTTAATAATTATCGGCTAATTAGTTTTCTATCTGGGTTTTGAAAGATTTTTGAAAAACTCATGCACAAAAGATTACTTGAGTATTTTAAAGCCAACTCTATCATTGAAGCTAACCAACATGGGTTTATGAAACACAAATCTACATTTTCTGCCTTAGTTGAATTTCTAACAAATACTCTGGATGCAGTTGGTAAGAATGATTTGGCTATCAGAATTTATTTAGACTTAACTAAGGCCATGATCTTGTTAATCACAAAATTTTATTAACTAAGCTAACCAACTATGGAATCACTGGGGCTGCACATGACTGGTTAAATTCATATCTTAGGGATCGACAACAAATAGTTGAAGTTACACATCTAAACCATGATCTAAATTATATTCAAGCCTTTAATTAAAAAACAATGAAAGTAAAAAATGGAGTGCCTTAAGGATCTATCCTTGGACCAGTATTATTTTTAATCATAAATGATTTACCTAAGTTTTTACCAGATGCTAAAACTGTACTATTTGCTGATGATACTAGCTTATTGTTGTAAGCTTCTAGCCACCTTAATATGCAAGAAAAAATAAATGATACAATGTCAAACCTTGAACTATGGCTTGATGCAAATAAACTTGCCTTAAATGTGAATAAAACTATTTGAATTTTGACAAAACTGAACTTCCACTGGTAAAACTGTCTGGAAGTATATCGTTTGTTGACACAGTTTCCCTTTTGGGTAAACAAGTAGACAAGTCTTTGAGGTGGACTTCCCACATTGATTTACTATTGACTAAATAAAGCAAAATTATTTTTAAATTGAGATTTTTGAGAACAAATACTTGCACTGATGTTCTGAAATATGTTTATTATTACAATTTTCACTCCTTGTTGGCATACAGCATTATTCTCTGGGGAGGTTCCAGTAAAATCCAGTCTATTTTAAAATTACAAAAACGAGCTATCATAATAATATTAAATCTACCAGGAAGAGAATCATGTTGTAATTACTTTTGTAAGTTGAATATACTGCAATTGCCAGCTCTCTATATTTTTGAACTAATTTTATTTACTAGAAAAAATATTTCAACTTTGGAGCTAAATTACAACATTCATGAATATCACACAAGAACAAAAAATAATATTCATGTTCAGCATAGGTGGACATTACAATAAAGGTCCATACCACCAAGGTATAAAATTATATAATAGTCTCCCCAATAAAAATAAGAATGTTGAATCTGTAAATGTTTTTAAAAGGAATCTAAAATTCTTTTTGCTAGAAATTGCCATCTATACACTGGATGAATTAAATAACCATTGCAGACACAATACTTAGGTATCTTATGTACTCCATTTTAAATAATCAATGTTTGATGAGTTCTATGTCATTTGTATGACCCAATGGAAACAATAAATTTATTATTAATATTCTTTTAACCGATGGCTTATAGTTATTGATCATGGTCAATTATTTTAGGAAACTTCCCAGCACCCATGCCACCATTTCTTATCATTTTGCTGTTGGATAAGAAGTAGGGCTGAATGGTATAAACTAAATAATTTTGACTGTCTTAGGCAAATAAACCATAAATTATTGAGATGTTATATACAGATATTTTATCTAGAACTTGCATACATTTTGTACATTATATGAAGTGTACAGAGCACAAAATGCACACCAGTTTCTTTTAGACTGGGTAGATCAGATAAGAGGAAGAGTAGAGGCAGGGAATATTCAGCAAAAGTTCATTTCAATTAAATCTAATTTATACAGAATTTGTTTTGTTTGAACAAACAAACAAACTGGTGTTCTGGCTAACTGTATCTCATATGTACTGCCAAGACATTTCCTTATTACAGAAAAATAAGATGTTTATGAATTGAGTTTGAGTACTGTTTTAATTATGTAATTAGCTCATGAGTAAAACATTAGGCAATTAAAATTTTAGAAGTAAAAAAATTAATAAAAGTAATTAAGATTATATATTACATATATCCTTTGTGTAATGAGTATAGTAAGAGACATTTTACTGTATTTTATAAAAGGATCAATCTTCTATATGATTCTTTAACAAATTGCTTTGAAATTATAAATTTTCATATTAATACTTTCAGCCCAAAATGAAATTAGATGAAATCGAGGTTTCAATTACAAAGCTGCACAGTGTTACCCCTACAATATCAATAGATAGTGCTTAGATCTGGGAAAAGTTTCATACGTTATAAATAAATAAAGATCAGTTTTGATGTATTAACATAATACTATAAATTGCAGGTTTTAGAATTTTTATGAATTGATGAAATAACAAGGTTTTAATTGAAAATTACATTAGATATTCCGCTTCAAGAGATAGAATATGTAAGCTACACATATCTAATAGACAGCAGTCAATTAACTTACATCTAGATGTCTATAAAACAAAAAGACAGTGATGAACAGAAAAATATATATAATGGCAACACTTAACCCTTTCGTGCCAAGTGACAATTATATTGTTCAGTCAGAATCACCCCCTAAGTACGAATGATCATTTCGGTCACTCAAGTACTATCCCATAACTACAAACGATATTGGTCTCTGTGACTTAAACTGATGCAACCATTGCAGGTATATTTTCTTCCTGTTTCAACACAACTCTGTGGGGAATAGAACCTTTCCCTCAGCTCCTGGGTGGTGGCTAATTGACTCTCGGTCACTCTGGCAGGCCCTTTCTCGGAATTTGTCCATGATCAACTGTTTTGATTGTGTATATTTTTTAAAACAGTCATTTTTACAAACACAAGTAATGTTAATTAAAAACTAAATTCCCGTCATTTTGCAGATCTTCTAAGATTTTAAAATGAAATTCTACCATTATTTTTAACAATATTCTTGCATCAAGTGAGGAAATAATGCGAAGTAATACTTTGGTATTTCTGTACATTTTTTTAGAAAGGTAGTTACATGTACAATAGTCTACAATGTGGCCATAACACTACATAAAACCCACAAAAAAGGGTATTTTAGCTTACTATTCATCCTGTAGTAGTATTTTTGTTTATAGGGTGCTTCGACTGCTATGGTCATTTTGCACCTCTTCAACTCATTGAAAAAACCCATCTGCACAAACACAACATCCATGCCCTGGGCAGG
>WURS02028302.1:0-11694 GCA_011762765.2 Rhinocypha anisoptera | reverse complement strand
CCACCCCCTCGAGGATTGGCGCGGGGTTCCCCCCCCCCCCCCATCTCTCGTTCGCGGCGCATCTGAACACAATGGCCCACATCGCGCGGGAAGGCGCCTGCGTTTTCGAGAGAGACGCAATTTGAAAGAGAGGTATGATTAGGGGCGGTGCGTGGAATCTCTCGCGTCCTTAAAAAGGTGTGCCGAAAGGGGGAGGAGTACTCGGAAAAAAAGATAATAACATCCAGGCGCGTTTCACCACGTTAATTTCGTTCGGACCGCAGTCAAAATATTTTCCATCGATCGCGGGAAATCACCCGGACGAAATCCTCGACGGTGGAATGGGTAACAATCATCTTTTTTACGGTTTCCTTCAACAACCATACACTGACTCCTCTTCTGGACGGGAAAGGAGGGAAAATTAACACCAAAAAGAAAGACGTCCAGGTACCCATGCAGTATGATAACTGAAGATATGTCCCGTTCAAAGGAATTAAGAAGAAGAAAGTAGTGGCAGGAGGGGATTCCAAAGGAAATTAATGCTACCCTGTGGCCCGTTAAAGAAGAAATCGAAGAAGAGAATAGCAAAGTGCCGCAAGGTGGCGCAGAAAAACAAATTACGATGATGATTGAAGGTTTGACTCGTCGTGTTGGCTCAGACGTGCGGCACCATCCCGTCCTCCAAAACGCAGAAAGAAATAACGTACTCAAGGAAGATGGAGGGAGGAAATAATTTTAAGGGAACTGGATACCTTGGTTGAAAACAATGATCGAGGCCTTCACTGTTTCCCTCGTTACGGTAGCTTTGTGACAAGTTAAAAAATCCTTTTTTTTCACCATACCGTGCATCAAAGATTGAACTTTGTTGTAGACCAGGGGTGTGAAACTCAATCAAAACACGGACCACTTAGTGAAACAGGCAAGATTCACGTGAGCCACTTCACATTTACATATTATTAAATTTATATTCTGAGGTGAGGATTCAGAAATATGGATAGGAGCGCTAAACAGTTCTTTCTATTTTCATATTATTTTAGAGCATCGTGGGCCACAAAAAAAATACCTTGGGGGTCGCATGCGGCCCTTAGGCCGCCAGTCTGACACCCCTGCTGTTGACCAAAGTACGTCTTCGTCGAGAAAAGCATAAGAGAGAAGAATATTAACGAAATTTGGAAAAATCACAGATTGTTTCCCGGTCCGATGCTCAGCTTTAGATAACAACGGGAAAACAAACTTTAGCTTGCAGCAAAGATCGATCCTTCGCCTTCGAATTAGGAAATTTCCCCCACGTGTTTATTCCATCAAATTATTGTAACTTAGGGAAACTGAAAACGATGTTCCGCTTTCTTTTCGGCGGGATTTCTTCTCCGATTCTGCTGCCCGGCTCCCAACACTCCTGCAATGATGAGTCTTCCCTCGACCGCCTAGGTGCCTCGCTAACACCTGCATGTCTCACTCCACCCTCGGAATGCGACTCGCTGTTGCTCAACAAAAGAGACCAACCATGTAACTTGACTCAGAATATTTTAATCTTCTGTTTTGTGCTTAGGTAGCGTCGATCTGGCATATTCTGTGTTTTCGAGATCACGTGAGCGTTATAGGCAGTCTTTTTCTTTGAGTCCCATGGTGAATTTAGTTAATTTTGGAGAATCGTCAACGAGTGTCCACATGTTCACGAATCTTTATCCGAAGCTTTTACCCCATGACAGAGTGGAACTATACTAGAACAGATGCTCAGTAATACATTTATAGATTGACGCTAATACTTTCTCATAATCATAATTACATTGTCAATAAGGGATAACCGCATTAGAGCCCGCAGACTGCAGGTCTTCGAGTGGTTGTAGTATTTCTATTGAGGGTGCGTCGATATCAGGATTGTTATAGAACCTCTTCAAATCGAAAAATAAATCAGTTTTACGAACGCATAAACCCATCCCTTGGCCAGCTACCATTCCCGCTATATATTCTCTATCTTTCATGCTATATGCTGACGACTTACAGATCTTCTGCCAATGTGACTTGGGTGGACCACATAACTCAATTGATAAGGTGGATAACCACGTCTCTGCCATCAACTCTTGGTCTTTTTTATAATCATTTTCAATTACATGAAAAGAAAACCAAAGCCATCATTCTTTGTCACTCAAGTGTCATTTGCAAAATTGATCTCGAGAATATACCAAGAGTGGGAGTAAGCAACACGAGTATACCATACTCAGACTGTGTCAAGAACCTAGGCGTATTGTTGAGTAGTAATCTATCGTAGAAAAACCAAGTTTCCTCTATCTGTAATAAAGTAAATATTATCATTTATCACATTAAAAACCCACATAAACCTTTTTATTCTTCAAACCCACAATCAACTAATGTCATCTATAATATTGTCCACTTTGTCTGCTGCTGCCTCGTATACTCAGAATTAAGCGACGAATTAAATACCCAGGGTTTATTAAACTATTATGCGAGACATATCTTTACCATTCGGAGAAATGCACACGTGACCCGGTACCTAAAGGAACTTAAATGGTTGTCGGTGAAAGACAGGAGAAAAACTTTCTAGCCTCCTTCTTATATGGGTTATTCAAATTCCATGAACCGGAATATCTCTTAAATATGCTCCCCGGCAGGAGAGTAACATCAAATATCTCAACAAGATCTCCATCTAACTACCTTTGTGCACCGCAACTTCAACCTTCCATAGGTCATTTACGATGTCCGGGGTGCACACTTGGAATAGTGTGCCCTCCGAGTTAAAAGACCTGAATTCACCGGTGACCTTAAGGAGTAAATTCATGCAACTTTTGCTAAGACATTCATAAGGGGGACAAATAGTCTGATACAGACCTTGCAATAAAAGTAATTTATAGTTTGTATTCTATATATTATGCTTGTTCTTTGTATGTTATATTCCTATACGTCTTATCAAATATTTTTTTGTCTTACCATATTTATATTCACAATTGTAACCGCAATGTGCTCCAGGGAACCAGAGGGTTCCAGAGAAAATAAAACTTATCTATCTATCTATCTATTCCTGAGTCGGGACTCGAACCCATGACCTTTGGCTTAGCCGACGAGCTCATGACCTTACTAGGTCAACCCGACCGGTCTGTAAGGCCTTCGAGTTTCGATGTTACCACATAATGCTGGGAATTATCAGGAAAGACGGGAGTCACAAGCCAAATGGAGAAGGAAAACTATTGAAGAACACGTCGGGAAAAGAGCAGGTAGGGCTGGTGAGTCATATCACATTGAGACACGGAAGCCGATGAAAAATCTTTGTCAAGAGAATGAGACATTAGGGGAGGGAGGCCGCCTTAGCAGCAGCCGTTGCTTGGCACGACCGTGAGAAGATGCAACACACAAAATCTCTTCAAGGAATGAAACCGAATACACGACAGATTGAACTTCTACAGCAAAACTAAGGATTTAAAAAAATGAAAGAGAAGATATTTACCAGCAGAATAAAGCTTCCGAAGCAGAAATTCCGACAAAGATTCTTTACAATACAACACAGTTATCGGATTCGATCGGGACTCCAAGCATTTTACTAGTCGAGCTTCGTATATTTATGCACGTCTAGACAAATGAAACAATAACGCAACCGGATCGTGTTCCGATAATATTGGAAGAATTACGCTGGCATTCAGTAATTGACCGTAGATTGAAGTAAAGGTAAAATTTACTGCGTAAATTTGAGGTTGGTTACTGTTCCGAAGATACTCGTATTAAAGTAATTGCAAATCTCGTCTTACACGGATAGATCAGATAACACACGTAAATCAGGAAGATAGACTGTAGGATGGGTAGATTTAAAATGTAATTATTTTCTCATACGTCAAGAGATCAAAATAGAACAGAAGAGGCGTGATGAGAGTAGTTAGAATAGGTATCGAGTTTTTTTGTCATTATACTGCATGTTTATTAAATACATAATTTCATAACATTAATTCTGCATGAATTGAATACTATTTTGTTACTGAATGTTTTGCATCCAAGTTGTGCCTCGTGTGGTGAATAATTTCTAATGCTTACATGCGGGAATATGTGCCTGGCGGTGGTTCACCCCCTGCCACATGCCCTTGCGACGACTTTGAAAAGCAATTGCGTAGACTTGATCGTAATATCTTCCTCGAGATATTGTCGCCTCCTCGATGGAGATCACGAGCGTGGCCTCAAGTTTTGGTCACGCTTCAATTCCCTTTTAACTCGACAAACATCATCTCGTTCCTTTGACCTTTTCCCGCGACTGCCTGGGAAAAGGCTTCCCTACCCCAGGGATGACTCCCACCGCTTATTTGCCTCCTTGAATCGTCTTCCAGGATTACTAATTTCTGCTTGCGGGGTTGAGGGTAGGATGGCGTCGGATTGCATTGCCTCTTGGCCGTACAGATGTGGAGTTGAGTTCTCATGGACCAAGGATTCTGCCATCCCAATTCATCGTGATAGTTCATTCGAGTCAAAATGCCCTGACATTACGGCTTGCCTGGCACACTCACACGCATGTAGCACTTGACCCGCAAGCTGCATTAATTCACCGCGTCATACTCAAAACACATTATAGAAACGATGAATGAAGCTGAACAGCTTACCTTAAAAACCTGTGATCGTTGAAACGGACAAGGAAGTCAACCTTTTAAGAAAAAGGCAAAATTCTATTTACCACACTTTAATCAAAGAAAATCAGCAATTGACATAAGTAGAATAACATAATCATACAACCTTCGTAACCAGTTATCACAGGAAACACTAGTCTGCCTTGCTTTTGGCGAAAATGACACAAAGAGTCCGCTTAGGCTTGAAATCACCGGTCGCTCGCTCTGACGCGTGGCGATCTTCAGACACTCTGCCCCCCGCGAAAGCTGACGTAGAGTCTTACAAGTTTCACCGCCGGTGAGGTTCTCACTTGCCCGCCAGGTTTCAATTCGAAAACGGGCCAATGAGAAGCGAAATGGTTATCATTCTACGTTCCACGTTTTGAATTAGTCCGTTCCGGATGGACTGGTCACCCTTCTTTGCGGACTGCCCCATAAAAGTGATGTTGGAGCGTAGCACGCGAGAGCGGTGTCGCGCGGAGACGGGTTTAAATAGACGCCCCGAGGGGGGCCGTCTGTTTAAACCAAACGCAGTTTGATCACCTGGGCACGGGCAGTTCAGACCACCAGGGCATTATGAAAGTTTAACCCTTTTCCAAGTTTAACACTTGTGAAAGTTTAACTTGTTAAAGTTGTCAGAGCACGCAGAAGAAACGTACCGAGAGACGAACCAAGAAGGAAGTGATTAATCGAAGGACTTTACGACCGATCGATTATCCCCCATTTCCTCTAATGACTCTTTACGATGTGACCTAATGGAATGATTGCTGTCGGTTTTATTGGTTTTTACTAAGCGCTTCGGACGGCAGAAGGCTAAACTAATCATTTGAGCCCTTATTTGTATACACATTGGGACCGATACTAAGAGGAAAATATGGCGTCAAACTTCTTCTGGGGCGTGGCTCTCAATGTGTGTGTGTTTACCTCTAAGTGTCAATGCGGTATAATTACCGTGTTTGATTTCTCCATTATGGAAGCAATAAAAATTTGCAATAATCCTATCAATTATTTATTGACGACCCATATTTATAGATGTTTTATCATCTTCACGGCCTGAAACCGAACGTACTAAATACTATATAACATGTATCGAAACTTGGGTTATCCTTAAGGAATTATTAACGAAATTTTTAAAAGTTTCATTTCTCTTTGTTCCACAATCAATAAATTTCACAGAGTCAAGGCATAAAATCGCGAATATCATTAAGAACGCCAGAACAGCAGAAAAGAAGAGATCTTTTTTCTTCACAGCTTTGTACGGAACGTCATATTGCGTCGGGACAATCACGGCAAAAGCAACACTGTATTCCTCAGTTTAATCAAAAATCGACGGTATGTATCCACGAGATAATAAAAATTGGAAAAAATAAAATTACGGCATGATATATCGAGGGAATTGTCCTATTTTCCTTAAAAAAAAAAGAAAAACAGTAAATAGCCTTTGAGGATGAATACATGTCGAAAACACTACATAAATATGAAAAGGTCGAATTCATTTCTACGTGAATTAATTCAAGGAGAAGTGTGGCCTTTCAATATTTGCAATATATAAGTCCCTATTCTCAGCCTTTTAACATTGGGAAGACAGATGTAGACTCCACTCCATGCACATACTATTGATACATATATAAACATAGGACGGTGCTCCTAACACTCCATAAATGACGCTCTGCTGAAGATTTGATGGACATGATGATTATCCGCACCCGAATACGGTGAAATATCCCATAGATTGCTCATAAAAAACCTTTGCGCGTCCATTTGCGCCAGTTATATTTCCTGCGTTGCAGTCGCCCCCTTGATCGCAACCCAAAGAGAGAAGGTATCGGAGTTACAGGCACCGACTGAGTAACGGGACATGTTTAGTCATTATGGCGAAATAGACGACTTCACCCCATTTCGTAATTATAATAGAAAAGCATTTTATTATTCTGGACGTGCTTGTCCACAAGGAACAAAACTTGTATTTACATTTTAGATCTCAGTGAGCATGACAATAAAATAAAGAGTACGAAAGAAAAGTTATATTACCCATATCTCGAAAAATGGATAATTCGTGGATATTCGACAAAAATAAAATGGTACCAGAATTCCAAAAAGAAACAATAATACAAAAAAATACAAAGACATGCAGCAGTTCATACAGGCCAAAGCTATAATTCATAACGACAGGAATATTTGGATGCCATATTGAACAGAATATTAAGAACCTTAAAGTAGCAATTTGAAATATTTTCTTTTGAAAGACAAGAATGACGGTAGTTCCTTCATCGCCCAGGGGATACTATACCATGTGTGTGCCCCCCGACCACCGAGAATGGCCTTTGGTACGTCGTAGTACGATGTTGTGGAGCAGTCAGAGAGTTAATGGGAATTCTCGTTTTTAACGTAAGATGTCTTTGTCCTACCGTGGACCATTTACGATAGGTATACCGGCTCATGGCATTTGAACAACGCAAATAGAAAAGAAGATAAAAAATATTTTTCTCCTGTTTTTGACAGTCAACCAGGCAAGATCCCTTAGTACATTGGGTATTTTCAGGCGTTACTTTGTGGAAGCGATTCATACTAAAGATGAAAACACTTGGTTTTTTCCACATGAAAAATATTTTATTTTATTACCTGAAGATGACTCAACAAGTCGAAATCTTGGTCGTAATAAAATATTTTTCATGTGGAAAAACCAAGTATTTTCATCTTTAATAAGATCCCTTAGATTCGGGGTAATATGTTCATCTTTCCTAATGTCGAAGATATGTCTTACGCACGTGTTCAACGGGCTCTGGAGTCTAGTGCTTAATTCTTCAGTTAGATCAAGTTATTTCAAGCTAACCTTCGGTGAAGCATCAAAATTTACGTTGAAAAGGACCCTAGAGTGTCCAAGCGTTATTGATTTGCTATTTTTCATATTTAGTTTTGCTAGTAACAAGTAATTACGCAGGTAAGGTCAACTCCTGCGGCATACAATTATCATGTATGACTGCAAAAGGTAAGCATTCGAACGACAGGGAAATCGCGAGAAACCGCTAAACGATGAGGATAATTAAAAATTAAGCTCAAATAAAAATTAATCACAGAATCCAACCCAAAGTTTCGTTTGGTAGGTGACGGAAAAGAGAGTTTACCCAGAACTAAGCCCAACAGCGTGTGAAAATTCACACAGGGTAGGAAGTGGGAAGCATCAGGCCTGTGCCGCCTGATGCTTCCCAACAGGATATGGTACACAAAAAACCACTCGGCCAATGGTCTATCTGGAGGTGTGCTCAGAGTCGATGAACGGATCTCAAACCCGGGCTCCCCCCCGTTCAGTAGCCAACTGACAGAATTGAAAACAATATGATCACGAGATTTCGAAATCCGCAAATTTTTGAGAATTGATAAATCGATTCCATGACGAGATTGGAACAAATGCGAGAAAATTTACCTTAAGAAATAAGTCTTCGGGCTCTACTATGTGTAAATCCTTAATGGTGCACGGGATAAATAAAACATTGCAGATTTCACAAAACATTTTGTGGAATTTGAAAAAATTTACATATCCTGTGCATCAGAAAATTTTCTCATATTTTCTTATCAATGTGGTCACATGAGTGCGGATTCACTATTTTAAACTGCGATGCGATTCGTGTCGTTTGGTCTTCTATTTATGTTTCAAGATCCCCTTTACCAACCCCGGTGAAAATATTTTCTCTCGTGAAAACTTTCTCCCCTCAACACCAGAGTATTCCTTGTAATCGGCGTAAAATACATTTTTTTAAAAATACAACAAATACAAAAAAGCAAACAAAACCCTATATATCTCACGTATGTATGTACGTACCGGATAAGAAACTGTGTCTAACCGAGTCCCATAGCATTAAGGGAAAGGCATAGGTGTTGCGTTACGGTTGCTAATTGCTGAAGCCAAGTGCTAATCGCTAACTGCTATTGTTCGTGGAAGAAATGGAGAGAAAACCTTCTAAGTATCTTGTTTACCGATTTCACGTCATCCATCACCCAGACAACCATTTCTCCGATCGCTTCTTCGGATTCCCATTTTGCTTATTGGTTTGCCGGGTCTGAGGTCGGTTTGCATTTTACACTTTCCGATGACACTGTGCCTTCCCTCCAGCGGTGCGCAGTGTACTACCGCTTGTTTTGCGAAGGTCGCTCTTCGGATCTGCTTGTTTAATCAAGAGATTCTTCCAGGAAGTTCGAGCGAGACTCAGGCCGGATTGGAAATTCGCGAGTGCATAAAAGCGTTGAATATTTGCTGTTGCATTACATGTACTGTTGAGCGAATCAAAATCTACTCGATTTATTTTATTCCTTTTTTTTTTAAACATCTCTCAAAGAAGCGAGGATTCGACGACAAATCTCAGCGAAATAAATCAGGCCTCCTGTCGTTGAATATACATATCGTATTCCATTCCCTGTTAATAAAAGTCTGAAAGGTGATTATGACCGTTTTATCTATAACTGTAACTAGATGAAACATTTTTACCTAAAGCAGAAGTCTTTCATAAGCTTTTTTATCACACTATCGTAAAGACCACAGGTTTAAGGAGTGAAATGGCAAATTAACAGTAATTAACTACTGTCTTCGACACTAAGTTCCGTTTGCAGGTTGAGGGTAGAGCTTACCTAGTACCATAGAGTAAGATATGTAAGAGAATTACTCTATGCTAGTACTAAGATTGACGGCGCATGCAAATCCACGTTCAATTCACGATTTATATACCAAATAAGTATTTAAGTCGGTACTTGGTTTCATCCCTAACACGATGGTACACTACCTACTAGAATACTATAGAATACTAATGTAACGCAATGAAACTGGTCGAGTATATAAATATTTTTAGCTCGCGGAAAAGTTCAATTTCTTAGTCATTACTAAATAATAATGTCTCCGTTTCCCGAATCCTCCACCCTTCCTCCCTCGTCTGCGTCAACATGATACGCTGCAAGCCGCCGCAAGGGCGCATGGCAGGTGGCGAGCCATCACCAAGCACGATTCTCCACATGGATTCCTCACATATAACATTGAAAGAAACTACTTACATCCAAATATTTCGATGAGAAAAATATGGCATATCTTGCAGGAACAATGCTTGTTAACATATAATTAACATGCATTTGAGAAAACTATATAATACGTACGCACCACCTATCGTAACTATCATCATCGTGCTTCTGATCATATTTATTTTGAATGGGGAACAAATTACATTTTAAATCCATCTGTTCGGGAATCGACCTCGCCGATTTGGTGTAAATGATGTCATCTGGTAGTGCCCTAATATGACGAGGCTTGTAATATGTTTTTAACCTCCCCCCTGAAGTTATCTTCCTGTCATCTACAAAACAAATGTAACCCGTACTTCAGCTCGAAGAGTGGATCCCAACCTTAATTCCTCCTTGGCAGTCAAAGGAGGCTTGAGAAGACACCGAAATGCACCGATACAAGGAAAAGTGTTTTGACGAAAGGGAGGAGTCCCGATTCTCGCCCGGAATTCCCTGACCCCCTCGAGACCGAGGCGAATACTGAGTCGAAAGTGAATCACGGATCCGGTTGTCCTTTTGTGACTGCGTTTTCTCCTGGATTTTCCCAGTTCGGTGGAATGGAAAATATTGAACTCGGTTCGACAATAGGAGCCGCCCGCCCCAGTGGCTTTAAAGGGGTGGCCGGGTGGAAGGGGGGAGGGGGAACAAGGATACCCTTGATCGCGAGAGGAATCTCCAATGAAGAGAACACATTTCGAATCTAATCTCGGTTCCGTTCTCAAATAATGACTGGCGCTTCCCTTACGCAGTGGACGGGAAAAAATTTTAACCGGTGTCATTCTTGGGGAATACCAGAAGTCCATTCGGGACTTGGGATACTAAGGACATTCATATTTTAAAACATTTTAAACTTGACTTGGATAAAAATGTTCACCTGAAAATTGATATTTGGCCAAATATCTTAGACTTATTACCCATCCATCATACAGTAAGCACGGTAAAATGTCTTAAATACCTTAAACCATTATGTGTAGAAATAATTTGTATTTTTATCAATAAAATTATTATTATTATTAGAATTATAGAGAATGTCGACATGAAAGGCAGGAAATCATGAAAAAATGAGAGCCATTAAATCACGGGGTAAGACGGACGGGATAAATTGTGTTCCTTTTTTTTTTAGCGAAAATGCCAAATTTGACGCAAATATTTCCGCCTAAAATTTAAGGATAATCTCATTAATGTCTGTCTTTCGGCTTAACTACGCATTTTGTATATGTCTGTGAAGTTTTATTTTGCACGTTAGGTAAAGGTGAAATATCGAAGACGCACAAGTTAAACCTTAGTATTAATCAACTGTTACGACTTAAATATGTGAATAAACTGCTGTATCTGAAAACATATCAGGACTCTTTAAAGCTATAAGCTCTTATTAATAAATGGAGGGTTTCTCTCACCCGTTAAATAATACGAACCCCAAATTTTGAAATACGTATATCGATCGGTGAAACCAAACGTTTAGTCGACGGCTTCCTATCTCCGCTAAGCGTGCTAAGCATCTGTCCGCTAAGACGCTTTCTCTCTCTCTCTGGGAGACATTCAGACGGCCATTTATCGCGAATAATACAGAGTCATCGGATGGGCCGACTGAGACGCTCCGATACCGGGGAAGCTCAAAAGAATGCGAATCCTCAAACTATCCAGCGAGGAACGAAGCGGGTGGGGAAGAGGATCCAAGACGTGCAGTCGCAAGGGCGTGATGGCAAGAGTTGCAGTACACACCGCCGATATATTTCGGACTAAACCGACACCATTCATGCAAAATATTCAATGATTAGTTCGATTATATAGGAAGCTAATCGCGCTGGAGACTACGAACTACGTCTCCGATCCTCTTATTTACCATCTTCACCATCGCGACCATGCGTACTGTGATAAAATTAAAATGTAGCGCTTATCATTACTTGAATACGATGCACGTTTAGGCTCACTCAGGCATCCCCCTGTTCAAGGCTCAGTGAGTCTAAACGCGCGACGTATTACAGTAATCATTTTCTGAACGGGCTTCCATCCGAAATTAGACAAATTCAAAATGATACATTCAAGGAAAAGCTGTTTGAGCACCTACGTAAAC
>WURS02028291.1:0-11694 GCA_011762765.2 Rhinocypha anisoptera | reverse complement strand
ATTGGGTTTTTCTATGTATTTAAGAGGTGCGAAATGACCATAGCTGTCGAAGCACCCTATAAACAAAAATACTACTAATTTGGAAAGATGATAGGAAAACATATAAAGATGAACACAAGGGAATAGTATTTTTCACGGAAAAAATATGCCACGACCAGGTATATATATATATGTATATATATATATAGTATATATATGTATATATAAAGTATATATATATATATATGTATATTTCTGTGTGTGGCTGTCCAAGCAGTTTTATTTTTGAGGTATTTGGTCAGTAAAACTCTATTTTATTTTTCTGCCAATGTTTCGGTCTATTTTTAGACCATCATCAGGGCTACTTGGGAATAAATAAAGGAACAAAATCAGTTTAAAAACTACATAGAAAAACCAAAATTTATGTATCCAATAAGAACAAAAATCATAGTGCCAAGCGTACACGAATGTTGTAATAACAAGTTTAGTGTTCGGAAAATTAAAACAAGAGAAAAATCAATACGATTAGTGTTAGGAACCTCGAAACCGAAAGAAAGTAACAAAAACATCACACCTAAACGATACAAGTGTGTGTGTATATATATCTTTTTTTTAATTCTTGAATGTATAGATACATAATATAATAAATTTCTTCTTTCGTAAAATTGAGATTTCGGTCGTGATTTTGCAGCTTGATTATTATACCTATCCGAGGCGTGAAGCGATGTAATTCAAATTGAGGCGATGAATACTTCTAGGTGGAAGTGTTTAATTATTCCATTCTGTTCCCTCTGGGAAACACATCTCCCTGATAATGGAGGCATCCTCTCCCGCGATCCGCTTTAATCGGATTCCTAACCCCTTTTACTGCCGGTTCCCCCAAAATGTCTGCGAGAACGGCCCCCGACCCATAGATCCCCTTCCTTTTTATGCGACCAAATGGCCGTTTACCCGCGTCGGATGTCACTTGCGTTCCCCAAGGTGTAGTTTTATTGTTCCTGTACACTGTAAATCGTCATGGTTTCAAGGAAAAAAAATACTGCCAAGCATCCAGAGTTAAAAATCAATGTTTTTCTTGAAGCATTTCAGCAATTTTCCATTGCCGTCTCCTGCATGCGGTGTTGGCGGACGATGTTCACGAAACGGCCAACACTGGGACATCGGCAGTTATTTAACAAGCTTCGGATTCTTAAAGGAGAACTCAAATGTTCATTGTTTTCGAAGAAAGGAATATGTTCCCTTGAAACTCATAGTCCTTTGGTCATGGTGAAGCGTAGGTGAAAATAGAACTGACTCGTCTTAATTCACATATATGACATCTCCAAGTGCTTCGAATCAAACCCTCAAGTCGCGTAGAAGGTAGATTCTCGTTTAGCTGTTCAAGTACTCGGATAACTATTTCCATTTATTAATTTTTAAAAATTGAAAATACTAAACATTTATCGTTTTACAACTCTTTTACCACGGAGTAAAAACATTTAAAAGAAATTTTGATTACGTAAAATAGCTCAAATTACTCTCGTTACAACCATTCCAGACGTTAAATTTGAGAATTATACACTCAACAGAGGAAAATATAAAAAATATTTATATCATTTGATTTGAAAATTACTTTTAATAGCACTAGTGAAGAAGAAAATTGGATGTCGTCTCAGTGGAAGACTTTATGACAGATTACTGCAATTTTTACCGCGTTTATGACCATTTATCTCAATTCAGCTTTTCTCCTGCCAATATCCTACTATCTCTAATGTTATCATACAAACCATTTGAAATAATATAAGAACATAATGATGATTTTGAATAATCTCTCATCGGTACAGGAAAGAGAAGGTAAAATATATACTGTGGTTCTGTACATTCTGTGTTCTGTGTGTTTTCTGGTGTATACCGTAGAACTGTGGTTCGGTCACACACAAAACATACAGGGGTTACACGAGCACACTTGTTTCCTTAGCGTAGAGTAATTTTCACTGCGTCTTAACTATTATGATTAATTGGTTCAGCACTCGACTGCGGTAGTTAGGTTGGCAGTACCTTGCGAATTAGAGGCCTGTTGGGTATATTCGAGCTTTGAGTTTCTTCTACGCTTTAATCTATTTGTTGCGGTATATATTTTTAAACCAAATTCGATAAATTTTTAGTCATAGAACTTACAAATTCAATTAATAATGTTTTAAGATTTTCAGAAATTGAAAAAATAATATTCAAGATCTTACTTACAAATAACTATTACGGTGTGTGATATAATATCAGTGTAGAGTCCAGCTCTTTTCGCTATACCGCATGTGGATTTCCAGGAAGATCAGATATTCAGTCATTAGCATGGATTATTTTTTGCTCGGTGTTCCCAGGTTCCGCCAAGATTCCGATGAGCCCTTTAGACGCGTAACCCCATACTCCTGCGGTCAGTAGGCCAATGCGTTAAATCAACAGGCTAAAACAATACGTCACGGTTAAGAGTGTTATCAACATATATAACCGTATTACTGATATATTCATTAAAACAATGGTAACCTGCAAAAGGTGTTTATATCTCTACTGTATTAAATCTCTATTTTTAGTTTCAAGACAATGAAAGTGATGTTAGTTTAGTAATGAAATATATTGAAGCTGCTGAAATAATAAGAATTGGGTTCGAAGGTTTTTTTCAGGTTAAGGAATAAAACGACTCCCATTGTAAACTTCATCGTCTATTTCAATCCCCATTCTAATCTTTTCTCTTTAAATCTCTTTCATACTTATTCAAGACATTTTATAAAACACTCACCACAGTAACTCACCGTCACTGTTCAAATTGCGTATCTCACTTGCAGGAATGGGATTTTTTTGGAAGTTGATACGGTATCAGGGATGGTTTATCATGTCATTTCTGCAAAGATAAGAGTTATCTAAGAAATAAGTTACAAAATTTGCAATTTCCACTTTAAAAAACTTCTTCTTTATTTCGACATGTTTCGGTGCACTACACCATTAACATTGACTTGATAATGGTGTAGTGCACCGAAAAATGTCGAAATAAAGTAGTTTTTTAAAGTGGAAATTGCAAATTTTGTAACTTATTTCTTAGATTCCATCTTTTATTTATTTATATATATGTTTCATTGTTATGTGTTCGTTCAAAATATATATGTACACATATATGTATATATTCGACCCTTTATAATAGTAAATAAATATTGAATTTTTAAGTTTAAGTCGACGACCCTTACATCGACTTTTTAAATTCAAAGTCCAAAATTTTCCATAGCTATAGGTAGTAGAACAAAAATAATCACGTAAAATCTAGTAGTATATAAACCATTATGAAAATAATGCAATCAGTTCCTCTTTTTCTCGACGACATCAAGGACTCTTGCAATTCCTTGCCTTCATGATTGCCATTATTTTAAAGCAGTTTTGCCTCAAAGCACGGAATACATACACCTCATCACAGAGGAGATGAAATCCAAATAATACAACACTAAGAAAAGCAATAATGATGGATGTAGTGATCCTACAGGACAATCTTTGGAAACAAAGTCATCTCTTTGCGCGAGAGAGAAGCAAAACTCATTGAAAAGTTATTTTGCTTAAAGCAATTTTCTGAATGCCATACAAATATCATGCAAACTTGAAACCTCTCTTACCTAAGCTTCCTCGATTTCCATCATAATGTATTCCATCATAACATAAAAGATATGACATTGTGTTACCTTTAATACTTCCTTTCAAGTTGCACGATTTTCCTTATACTACGTATTCCGTATTTTCCGTCTTAATAAGTTCCACAGTTATATGTATGCTGATCAGCCTTTCTTCAAACTTTCGAAATATTTCAGTTTTACCAAAATTACTTTGCTTAAGGTTATGTGCTTAAGGTGGAAACGTGTGTCATGTTCAGAGATTTATTTCGTGTACTAATAGAACACCTAAATAAGGATATAACATTTACGGAATGAGTTTATACTATATTCTCCAAGACATTACGTCGCATTGGTTCACCCTGAATACAAAATGTCTTATCTATTCGCACTGTCAGTGGCGTCTTTATCATCAGTGTTAACATTCGCAAAAATATAAATTAAGAGGAAAAAAATTACCGTAGAATTAGAGTAGTTCATAGTGGTCCCATATTACATAGTTTGAATCTCACCTCGTGGGTGATGAGCTTGCCTACGTTATGTCGGGATTAATATATACAACGTAATGGTATCCTTTTTGCTACTTAATCCGTAAGTTGGTCAAGATTTAATTTGTTGTTACAATATAATTGGTAATAGCAGTATTTTTCTTTATATGGTGCTTCGACGTATATAGCTATTTAACATCTCTTCAAGTCATTGAAAAAACCCGTTTCGAAAAATACAACACCCATCCCTGGGTAGGACTCGAACCCGCGACCCTTGGGTTAGCTGGCGAGTACGCTACCTACCAGGCTAACCCGGTGGGCATATAATTGGTTATGCGGGGTTAAAAATTAATTACAGGTATCATTTTTGGTACTTAATGCGTAAGCTGACCAAGATTTGTTTTAGGTATTATATAAAATTGTAATTCCACTGTAAATGGAGTTACATACATTGAACTGACTAATTAAGAAGTGAAATCTTTTCCATTTCCTAACTGAAATATGATCTGGTATGATTTACTCCTTAAGTAACAATAATTAATGTAATTTCATGCAAACCTGTTGAATTTTTTCCAATAAAATAATTAAGGTAAGTCAAAACCTTCTGCCAAAAAAAAAAACTTTTTTAAATTTCCTATCGGATGATAAAGGATCTGTAAACCGAATAATAAATCATGTCGTTTGACGATATCTACTGTGAACGTTCTGACAAATAGGATAAAAATAATCAGATACTTCCGAGTTTAAATCATTCCACACCGCAAACACAAACATAAGAGGAAAATAATATATCTACCTGCTACCATTTTCACCTTTCGCCCTTCCTAGGAAAACAAAAAAAATTATTAAAAGTATTTTCTCCGATGGGGGGAGAAGAGAGAGGGCAGACAATCAAGATGACTCTGGAAATCGCGCACGTAATCGTTTATCTTTTTCCAGATCTCGCTTCTATATTATAGATACGTCATTCCTGTCAATTAAAGTCAGAGAGAGAGAGAGAGCACGGGCAAGCAATAGATGGAGTTGGCAGCGGGATCTTTTGGTCGCAGATAAGGACGTCGACACGAGTAAACAAAGGAAATTTGGCGAGGGAAAGAGAGAGAGAGGTTTGCGGAAATAACGAATGGTCATGTCGATGGCGAGTGATTAATGCGACGGCAGAGGGCGGAAGATATGAGTAAGGGGAAGAAGGCGAGCTGGTAGGCAGAGAGAGAGAGAGCAAAGCGGCACATGACATGCTCAGTAATACACGAGGTAGCCGCGGAGAGAGTGAGAGAGAGAGAGAGACGGACGGACAGACAGGCAAAGTGATTTAAGGGAAAGTATTGGGGAAGAAAAATCGGGACTGAGAAGCGAGAGCGACCGGAATGGGATGGAGGCGCAGAAGTGGTCGCAGAGATAGCAGCAAGGGAATCACGGACCTCCCTACCAAAAAAAAAGGATCGAAGGGAAGAGTGGAGGAGGAAGGGTTAATGCACCCCCGAGAGCCTTTTGAGATCGACGAACAACGGTCGGCAGCCGTGGGATCGCAACCTTCAGTGAAACCGTGCGATGAATCAATCGTTTGAAAACCCTTACTGCATCAGCCATTTGACTCCTACCTTTTACCGCTCTCGGTTGAGAATCGGGATCCCTTAACGCGAGTCTGAGCATGGATCCATTAAAGGAGGATTATGCTCCACCGATACGTTCCGCTCTTCAATCACTGACAATCGTTGGTTTCAATTATTGTCCACCATTTCCCAGGAATAAGAGTCCGATATTGTGAATCTTTTACTGCCCGTGCTCCTGGTGTTATTTGGCCGTGCTCCTGGCCAGCAATAAATAATATTATGCTCTTTAGACAAGTAGGAAAGGTATTTTTTTTATTTATTTTTTATTTATTATTTTTTTTATTTATTTTCAATCGCCCACAAACGGCACTAATAGGTCAATCACAGTGGTCACTATAGCACTTTAATAACAAAGACGAAACGCACATATCCATGTTCTACGTGGAAATAGAAAAATCAACCCAGTCGCGAATCGAACCCGCGACCTCCTGGTATACAGGGAAGGGAACAAGAATAGAAATAAGTTGAACTCGATATCCACCTTCTATAGGCAGTATATAAATTACCGTCCACCACGATGCGTCACAAAACAACATAACTGATGGATTAAGGACTCAGCCAGCTGTTAGTCATACACTGGAACTGGTTCAGATGTTGTAAATTCAAAAGTAGTTTCCTGCATAATTATAGTCAAGAAGCTGGAGGGATAAGTTTTACCTTAATACAAGATTACCGCATGTAGGGATGTGACTTTACAATAGCTAATTTTCATTTTTAAATAGCAAACTCTTTTCCCACTTCTAACTAGCTTACCCAACATTCTATATCTATAAAAATCTTCAACAAAACCAATACTCCAAGAATCCTTAGTATCCACTTCCATGAATTTTAGATATAATGATGACAGGAAGGAAAATTGTGATGATGAACAGACATGTATATATCTTTTTTACACTTTTTTAAATTTTTGAGTGCATATAAAACCTAATTCAACCAGTAGATCAAATATGATAAACATAAATAATTATGGATAAATCATTTGGGACCGATTAAAAAGGACAAATATAAGGGAAAATTCAAGAGAAGATTTTATGGTCCTGACCTCAACACTACTAATAGGATCATATGTAAAATAAATCTGTTAATTCATTACTGTTATTGCAACCATATATCATAGTGATATTCTGTTATTAAATAAAGTCTCAATGTTTTTCCAATAAATTTCAATAGTTATTCGGAAAATAAAACTTATTAATCGACAAACCGATCGCCAAATGGAAGAGCTCCATTAAAATAGGAAAAACAATATCTGGGTGATATAAATCAAGATTACAGCCGCCATTATTCTCGATGGCTGCTTATTAGCTAAGCAGAAATTATAGATAACAACAATTATATTAACCGTCTACTTTAATTGCGATAATCATCTACACAATACGAATAATCTGACTTCATAAGCCTCATGGAAAATTTGCTTCAATCATGTAAAGTTTGCTTTCAAATTTCCTTCAAAAATCTTTTCTTTTTCCCTACGAGGGGTCCGACAACGGATTTCTTTTTTTTCAGTATGTACAATCATATTTAAAAATAATATAAACGGTAACTATGAGCAATAGCTACCTCAGCTTATGTTGTGTACCGTATAGCAATCAAAATGGAAAATAGGGTTTATTCTAATCCTCTTACGTTTAATTTATTAGACATAATTTTTGTCGCTCAATAGAATTTCAACTGGAAGTTCAGTTGAATGCATGATTTAAACACCTCAAAGAAATGCAAAATTTTCTGGAATACCTATTTGGTAATCCATTTCTTCCATTGCACATCCTGAGACATGCTTGTGAATTTTGTTTTTATCATTAGTCGACACGTTTATGTATGTTTTAATTTTGAAACTAGTTTATCTCAAAGTATTTAAGTGACAGATTAATCCTGGCTAATCCATATGGGCCTTTCCTATCTCATCTTTACTCGAACGCAAATTTTCCGGTCATATATTTAAAACTGACAATACGGTGAATAGGGTAGTAGTGCAAGAGTCTGATTCTGTTACTTTCCTTTTTAACATCTGGTTTTGGTTTACAGAACAACACTTCGTGACAAATGCCAACTGTGGAAAAAATTAACAATAAAAAATCCACACCTTTATTTTCGAAGACCGACGAAGTCCTCTTGTTCCGATCAAGATGTTTTAGATGCCCAGTTATTCCAGCAGCAGCTGCTCCTTGACACATCATCCATTTCATCTCCATTTTCACAAAACTGACACTAGTTTCATTCTGTGTTTCTGCCGAGAAGTTGTGAAATAATTCCTGAAAATAAATTGAATGTGAACTCTTCGAAAAACAATAGGAAAAATAAATAATTTGATTAAAAATTTAGACCTTTAGTCCTTGGCATCCCGGTTTGCTTTTTTACAAAATTTCCACATCATTAATAATATCCTTTTTGTATGTATATTCAGATTACTTAGATTTCATCAATGGTTATTTCATATTCGACGATTTCAATTCAAATAATTCGAAGACAGAAACCGGTAAAAAAGGAATGCATTGAGAGTCGTTGTTACCTAGCTTTGACAAAAGGTATCATCTATCAGTTTAACGTTACAATGACTTTATTGAATTTCTAATTTTATAAAATGAAAGATAGAAAACAAATAACACCAACAAGTAAAATAACTCCTTTAGATTTTAGATATAACTTTTGGAAGTTAGGCGTAAAAGGTGGACCAGTTTTCAAAAAACTAATGCCCCAATTATACAGGTCAAAAGTAAAACAAGCTCAATAAAAATATAATTTTTTCACCATGACAATTATATTAATTTCCATTATTAACCAAATTTTATAACAAGATATATAGGTACAAATATGTCAAAACTCACTTGATATAGCGTACGCCTTAGTGTACAGAAAAAGGAAGGAACTATGATTATATGCAAGGAGTAGCTGTTGGGGTAGGATTATTTACGATAAAGTTATTAAATAAAAATTTATACGTAGATATGTGGTTGACAACGAATGATGTGTCTCTCGATGGTATGAATTTAGAATTTAACCTCAATATATGGCACATTCCTTGAGAAGCCAAGAAATAACTACATAAGCTAATGAGAATTCTACTCAAGAAATAAACATATATTCGAAATGTTTAAGTATAAATCCATGTATGCTTGTTAATCCTAATTGCATTTTAAAATATTCTCAGGTAATTTTGATTATTTAAAGCAGAAAAATAACAAGACAATCACAAAAATATAACGAAAATAGACGGCAGTGAGAATATAATTTTATTGAATAGCCTTAAATATGTAGCTTTGGAGAAAATCCTTAGCTTTTTCATTCTCTGATGGGAATTTGAAGTCATAAACTCTTTTCCCTTAATCGTTTCTAATACAAATATTCCAAAACTTTTAAAATATTGAAGGAAGTGAAATTTATTTCCCAGCGCTAAACAAGAAACTTTCAATCGTCTGAATTTCAGTTTTTCTTCGAATATTTTTCTTTTGATATATGTTATAAAATATTCTCGGAATAAAAATATTCAGTTTGGAATCATATAAAACATATTTATTATTTACGTGCCACATGAATGATGTATTTCCGAAAGCATACACCAAATGTGAGAAAGGAAATTATAAAGTGCAAAATGCTTCAACAGTAATAATTACCAAATGATTCAAATCATTTCACTTTCAATTCTGGTTTTGTGTTCTCATTTTAATTTCTGTTGATGAACACTGGTTTAATTGCCGTACCATTTTATTTCCACCAAAAAAGGAACCATTTTACAATATGTCGTAAATGACATATGGGTCAATAAAACAATGAGGGTCTCCATGAAAATACAGAAAAAGTTTTAAGTATCGGAAAAACTTCGTATACAATTCCATTTTTGATGATCAGCTCCTTAACGGAAACACAATGCAAAAAAAAACGGGTTAGCAAATGGCCGTCGCATGAAAGAAAAATGAAGCTAATGGAAAAGTATTTACGTTTTTTGAATTTATGGACAAAGAAGCACTTGCAAATCTTCTGCAAAGGAAAATTGTCATTAAAGGAGCTCCCGGAATCGAATCAGTTATTTGACGGTATAAAATACCTTTCGTATCTGGTAGAAATAACACGCAACGTACCTCTAGGTAGAATTTATTTTTAGTGGAGGGAGGGAATCAAATAACAGGGACAGTACCATAAAGTGTATGGAGAGGAATACTCGTGGGATATTTGCCATATATGAAGCAGCGTGTCTCATTTCTGTTATATTACTCTATCTCATTAATCCTTTATAATTTGAATGAAGGTTATTATGACACATAATGGTCATCTGGTTAACTTACACAATCACTATTATCAATATCTTCCACACAATATACACACTGTACCACTAATTTTCTATAACAAATTGGTGTTTAAAAGCACATGTTAAGGATAAAGTAAACTGCAATTCCACAAATAACACTTTATTACGATTATTACTTTCACTTGGTGACATATTCAGGTAACAGAGTACAGTGACTTTCTGTACTCTGTTACCTGACGATGTCACCAAGTGAACAAAATTTGTCGTAATAAAGTGTTATTTGTGGAATTGCTAAGTTTCCCTTATCCTATACATCATCAAGGAGTTCCACATAGTAGAGCCGAGTATGATTTAGTATTTAAAGGCGCAATTTTACAAGAAAGACGATTGTATACTCTCTTGTTCTATTCTAACAATTTTAATTATTGGTAATTTTATTAATCAGAACATAAAGGAATATAAAAATAACAAGTGGTGCTGGAGGAGAATGCTGAAAATCAAGTGAGTGGACAGAGTTAGGAACGACGAAAAGTACAGAAGAGCGGAGGAAGCTAAGTCAACGTGAAATACGATAAGGAAAGAAGAATAAGGTGGGTAGGACACACCCTGAGGCATGATTGGTTCGTGAAGAATATAATAGAAGGAGAAACAGAGGGGAAGTCCCCGAAGAGAAGACCGAAGAACAAATATATAGGAAAAATTATCACAGACATTAGAAAGTAGACCAGCCAAGGGGTAAGAGAACTAGCACTAGATAGGAAAGGTTGGAGGGCTGCAGTCAACCAATTTTCGGATGGAAGTACTGATGATGATGAAACGTCATAACAGAAATTATATCTGCCTAATTTACTGTTGACTATCAGATTATCACTTTGTAGGCTCAACTGAAAATAGTTTTACCACTGAATTCGATTTATAAACAGAAATATAAAGGGGTGAAATAATGTTATTATAAGTGGCGAATCTTGAAAGGTAGGTAACGTTTCTAACTTTTCTGGATTGTGTAAATACCTTCACACGATTCGTTGTTTCATGGGTAACTTTGTGAAATGTACTCAGCATATTTATGAGAGGTAAAGCCTTGGTAATTCCACATAAATGTTTTATTTTTCAAAAAGACATGGATTTTAAACGTTGGGTGTCATCGTGGAAAGGCTTCGCCTGCGGGAGAAGCGGGCGCACAGGGCGAGGCAGCAGCAGCCGAGGGAGTAGAAGCCTCGTGACGACATACCCCCCTCGGGATCGTCCGTTGCCATCGACCGGCTCCTTATCGAAGGGTCTTTCCTCGAGCTATCATAGAGCAAACAGATGCCAGTGGCCCAGTGGTGTCTCTGCCTTGGCGCATGGTGCTCCGTTGGAATGCACCTCGCCCCCACGAGTCCATTCCATCAAAATTATCCGCCCCCACCCCCCCCCCCCTCGTGCAATTTTCACATTATCTGGCCCCAGTGAAATTGTTCGGCGATCTGCCTTTATAATAGCGGCTAACGAAATCCTGACCGGCAGTCGTCATACGGAGCCCGTTTTTACTGGCTCCGCGAACCCCTTACTTCCCCGGGTGACCACCACGTCACGGACGCCCAATTTCCTTCCCCGGGTGACCGCCACGTCACGGACGCCCAGTTTCCCTCCCCGGGTGACCACCACGTCACTGGCGCCCAGCCGCCAGATCCCGCGATAACCACCGCATCCGTGAGCTCCTTTTCGATCCTCCTCCTCACCCTTGGCCTCATTTCGGGAGACAGACG
>WURS02028280.1:0-11694 GCA_011762765.2 Rhinocypha anisoptera | reverse complement strand
TGATGACTTGACTGTCGAAACCTAGGTAGTGAAAAATAAAAATTGTGGAAAAACCAAGTGTGTCATTTATCTTACAAGAGGTTTAAGTTGGTTTTTAGAATTGGTTAGCTTATTATTTTTTATTAATATTCTTTAATACATTTTAGGGCTATCACCAGTTTTTTAAAAAGTATTTCTTATGTTGATGCAAAAGTGGGCTTATCTCATGATCCTGTCTACTATTTTAGTATTATTGGGTTGGAAGCTCTTATATCAGACTTGAACATGTATAAGTAAGCTACCCATAAGTATAAAAGGTAACAAAGTCCTACATATGTTACATTCCCTTTAGGTTAGGTACCTTCCTAAAGCAGGTAATCTAAATACATATTTTGGCCAATTGGGGGTAGTGCACTCACCATCTTGCCCTAAAGTCACAGGTTTGAGTTCTACCTAGGGTGTGGATGTAGGTTTTGTTTTTCTTCCATTTTTGTAATAAATTCATTTTATTATGTGAGAATTTCATTAGTATTATTGTGAATTATAATTTCATTGTGAATTTGAAGGGTAGAGAAATAGGAAATTGGTATGAATAGTGAACAATTGGAGTGTAAATCTATGTACAGTGGTTACAAAGACGAAGTCGATAGAGATTAAAACAAGGATCGACAGTCCAAAAAAATCTTTTAGGAAGCAAGAATGTTTAGTAGTAATTAGTTAGGATTTTGCCAAAAAATTAGAATGGAAAATACTTAATTTAGAATGTTGGTTCTGTATATATGAATTAGAGATGGAGTTATATTTGGAGATGAATGCTGCACAAATCTGAAGTAGAATTGAGCTCTAAATATGTAGTAGGAAATGAAAGAACACTGATCTACACCAAGCAACACTATTAAGTTAATGCATTCTTCAAAACAAAAGGGCACGTAAGAGCATATTGAAAGAAAGAGCCTAGAGAAAGCTAAAAATGGAAAAAGGGTTAATGGTTCATTTGATAAATTGTAGTACATATCTTTAGAAGCTAGGAAGAAGCAAGATTCTTAGGGAACCCATGCAGGTTGGCTTATCAGAGGTCTAAAATTACTGAAAAATTAAAATATTGAACTTAAAAGTTCTCATTTTGAACAAGATGGATTGAATATTTTGTCATACAGTATACTTCTTCCTCCTCAAAGACATTAGCCTTAAACTTGAATAAAAAAGCCTTGAACACATTTAAAGTGAAAATACATATTTTTAATAACCTTCAATAGTCTTTTATGTCACCTCACTTCTTCAACCTCAGTGACATGAAACAATTCTATGTAGCAGCTATATGGTGAAATTCAAATTGGACATATTAGGAATAATAAGTTGCCAAACAGATGGCTGAAATTATGTACCTAAAATTGGACAAACTTAAGCTTGTCATAGTTCTTTATTATTGTGAAAGTATTATCTGCATTGGATATGTCAAAAGAAAAACAAATGTAACAGGTGGATAAATGGCTCCATAATGAATCCCCATTTTTCTGTGGAGGTTTTGTAATGGATTGTTATAAAAACAATATGTATTTCAGGAATGGATAGCCTTTCACTTTAGCTTGGGAAACAAAGTAAATTATTAATTTTACATTTTGGCACAGTTTAACCCATTGGAACAGTGCTCGTGTATATACTGGATGATCATTAATGTCATTGTGAATTTTTAAAATTTTTATTAAATATGTAAGTCCACCCAAAAAGTTAAATATTTATAGACTGTTAAAATGATGTTAGATGAATTGGTAGATATCAATTTCATTTAAAACAATGTAACCCAAGTTTTCTTTTGCTGCTACTAAAATAAACTTTCAGGCAGTTGCAACAGTAAATTTTTCCAAAAAATACTTAATTCCATTACAATTTTTTTACCTGAGGTGTGTACATATGGTGGAGTTAATAGTATTGACATTTCAAACTGAAACTCAGGCTTATCAAATTAGATATTTATTCAGAGAACTGCAATCATCCGCATAGATCCAGTCCAAATATGAAAGCCAAACACAAGTTCTGTTTCATTGCAGCACTACTTTTGTCAATGTTACCAAAAATGCCATATGTAATAATTCATTAACAATTTATCCAGTAACAATGGTTGGTGTAATCATAAAATGTCACAGCCTGTGGAAGACTAACCTGCACCCAAATCAGGCACAGTATAATTGTCTGAAGATAACATGCATGGCAGATGTCTTATCTTGCTCTGCACTTCCAGTATTTCCCACCATTCTTGTGACACTCCTTGGAGTATAAGATCATTAAGGAAGAGAATACCTATAGTGGAAATTAAATTTCTTTGGAGGAATTTGCAATAAAAATATTGTATAAGTGTACATCATATATGTGACTGCTGGATGCAATATTACTGTGTCTGTGACATGAAAGATGTTCATTAGCTTTTGAAGGCAACAGTTTTCTAAGTGTTTCACCTTCAAGTCAAAGGCACCTAAGAATTTGATAAACATGCCAAGTTCATTGAACCTATGCAATAGAAATCAATGAACAAGTATATTGGTGTCATCAGAAGCTTAAACGTACAGAATTTCGATTTCATTGGTTATTATTTTGTGCAGGGACCAAGGTGGACCATGCAACTGCATATGGAAGGATTACATTTTCCTGTCCATACAGTGATCAGCCAATTATTTACACAAAAATCAAAGAAAAAAATGAGAAAATTTTGACTCCATTAATATCTTTGGATACACCTGGCAAAGCAGCTGTGCGTGTGATCATTCTGGCTGATCCAGTAAGTAAATCCATCCTGTGCCTATGAAATTTAGTAATTATCTTTATATTTTTCCTCATCTTTTTTCTTATGCAAATTACTTTCTTACAGGATGATCATGAAATATCTTTTGTCGATGATGAAGGATTCCGTGAGTTATCCAAGGTTGACCCAGAAGGAGATGTGCTGTTAGATCGTTACATCCGGAGTGACAAATCATAATGCATTGTGATTTTGTACCATTTTATCAGTGTGTTGGGAATGTATGCCATAAATAACATGTTACAGGGTATGTTTGGTCTCTGTCCTAAGGTGTCTTGTTCTTATCATTATCTATGTTTGAATTAAATAGTTAAATGTTATGTTGCAGTATATTTTCCCTAACTGAAAATACAAAATGTGCTCCTCTGAGGTGAGAGCGAATAACCAGTTATGTTCGCTAGAAATGCTGGCATGACAAAAGGTTCCAACAACACCACATTCACAGAATGAATTCCATTGCTTCACAAATGAAACACACTTAAACAATATAAGGAAAGCACACACATGGAATAACTGCCATTTCGAAACCCCAGCCATGCCCACTCAGTCACAACCGGTCACACGATAATATTCATCATTATCTATCTCGATTCTAAGGGGAGAGTTCTTCAGGGTCTTGCTCCTATTGAGCTTCGACCTAAGATCGCCCTCGAACGTCGTCTTCTTCGTGAGAGCTGCTCTCAAGTCCACGCGCTTTACCGGCCTCAACTCATCACCGCCCCTGGCTGCCGCCGCCGATCCCCCTTCTTCACCATCCTCTCCTCCCTCCTCGCCGTCGTCGTCCTCCTCCGAGGCCACCAGCTCCTTCTCCCGTTGTGCCAAGCTGTTCCATACAGATGACGAACCGACTCCCCGGCCCCGCTTGTTCACCGTGTCCATTCCCCACCCTCTGCCCATCTTCGCCGCACCCCCGCCGCGGTCCTTACTTAGCCGACTTCGCAAGTCGCCCACCTGCCCCCGACGGCCCGCGTCCGCTCGCTGGCCGCCACGCGCCGACCCCCCCTTGAGGTCTCCGCCACCACGCACCGCCGCCGCCACCTCGGCCTCCCTCCTCTGCAGTTCCCGACGTCGCTCGACCCTCTTCTCCTCCTCGTCTGCGTACATGCGCATCCGGGGCTGCTTGATTCTGCGCCTCCACCTGGAAGGACTGCCGTCGCCGTCCTCCGACGAGTGGTCAGACTCCGGCTCCGAGGAGGAGCCGCCCTTCCGCCGCACTTGGTGGAGAACCGGCGCGGTAGGTACCCGTCTGAAGATCGCCGGCTGGGGGGGGTACAAATGGACGGGACGGCCACCGGGTGGTGGGACCCGGACGGCTGGGGTAATTTCGACAGGGATCTCACCGTCTCGATCGAAGCCGTCTGAAAGGACCGGAAAAGAAAAGGTACAAGAGCGGTTAACTTCCTCAGAAGAAAACACTTTCAAAAATTGCGGCGCAACGGGAAACAAATGATCATCGCATTCCGATTCGAAAGGTGACCCAGAAATGCTTTCCAAAAACACTTTAAATTCGTGTCGTATACGTAACCATATTTATGTATTCGTGAGCTGATTATCGATAAGGCTGAATTTTTTTGGAGAATCCTTTGCCATACATGAGAAATGATTGTTATAACAGTAATATTTACTCGGGAGGAAACTCCGAATTTTCAATTATGTTATCACTAAAAATCTTAATTCAATTGAGCTAAAAAAAGGTATTCGTTCGAGAGAAAAAATGGCTTAGGCATAGGATCATTGTAAAATACTAACACGATTGAAATGTGATGATTTTGTACGTGTTGCTAAAACTACATATATATCGGTTATTACCTGGCTGCATAGCTTTCCTTCGATCAATGTCACCCCAAGATTCTGCCAAACTGCCCCATGGATTGCCTTTCAGTGGTTTGGAATCCAGATTACCCTTATCCCTAAACCTCCGCTTTCGTGATTTAGTGATAAGACCTTTGATCCCTGTTGGGTGACGATTACATAATAATTTTAATAATTTTCAAAGACTCAGAGAATTTTAATTTTTTTGTGAAGGCAAAGTGCCATTTGTAACAAAATAGACAATGTAACAGCTAAAAATACTAACAAAATTCCTTATCATAAATTACATTTTAGTGAATAAAAATTTGGCAATTTGCACCACAATCAATTAATATTCTTAAATGGCCTAATATTTAATTGTAGAAAATAATATAAAATACTGCCAATTTGTGGATGATATTTGGTGTTACAACTATGGTAGACATTGAAAAAAAATTCTTCGGTGGTATTCCTACCTCCGTAGTTTGGATTTCCATGCTTCTTGTAGTAGTCGCTCATCTTTTCAGCACGGGCAGGCTTTCGGTCTGTCCTCATTGTGTAACGTAAAAGAATATGTTTAGCCTTAGGAGTTGGTTTTCCTAATCTCCAAAGTCCAGGGGGGATGGGTATATCAATTTCTGAAGCTAAAGCCGCACCGAGATCATTTGTACAGTTGTCATCCACAGACTGGGAGAGAAAGATATGACGAGGATGAGAGTCAAAACTCCTGGCTATTTTACATATTTTACACCCAGTACTTGCAGCAACAACCATACCTTATCCACACCAGATGTGGCAGATTTCGGGTCACTGGAATCTTCCTTTGTTTTGGTGGACTCTTCTTCACCTGGTTCATCGTCCCCGACCATCAAAACGTCATTGTCTTGACCCTCAACTTCTGTGACAACAACAACAACGTTTTCACTAGATAACCTCCTTCTCTTACTTTCCGCAACGACTTTATCTTCGGCAAACGGATCTTTCGGGTGATTAATTTCCAATCCTTTGATAGGTCTTGTCAGTTCCACAATGGCCTTTGCAGCCATTAAATTATCCATCCACACTATATTACCTAAAATAGTACAAATTCAAAGAATAACAACATTTCATTTACTTACTATTCATCTTTCCTATATCGTTTCACAACAAATTACTTACAAGAGTAGTCATTGATCCATTCAATAGAAGCCGGATTATAGTCTTTGAAATATGAAAAAACGTCTTCAGTGCTCATATCTTGCGTGCCTCTCATGTGCAATGCGTCAAGGCGATAGCGTTTTTCTGTGACCTCATCATCTTTCATACCTAAACTGAAAAAATAATTTGAAATTATTTCGGTGTATAGAAACAATGTAAACAAAAGCCGACAAAGCACTAAATATAAACACCGTCTATTTACAGTGGTCTTATCACTTTTAAACGGAAATGATAAAATAAGGTCAAGAAAACAATACAACTTTGTATAATATTTTGGCAAAAACACAATAAATCTTGTAAAATTCACACTAACAAAACTGAGACAAATGATAATAGATCAAAAACTATAAACATGGACGTAACAACATACTTCCTTGAAATGTAAGACAAACAAAATATAACCGGTTGAAAATTATATCAACTATCTGGGAAAAGCCGATATATAAACACTTTTAAACCGGAACTCGGCCAACCTCTTATAAAGAGATGCTAGCTTTTCCTCGGCGATTGACAGCAGCTCATCTGGTACTAGGCCATACTTTTTTATCTTTTGTCCATATAAATCACTGGTTTTGCCATCAAACGGGGAATTAGCAGCAATGGAATCCCGAGCATTTCCATCAATACGTGTTTCTCGTACCTATAAAAAATTCATGAGTTTCATGAGAGAGTTCCAGATGTTACTTAATATCGCTCAGTGACGACGTAGGAAGCGATTATTTAAAAGTAACAACATGCAAATAACACACATTAACTTACTGGTATGCCCTTTTGGAGAGCATCAGATGTTTTAACGATTCTTTGTTCCGATAGTGTATCATCCTTCACTTCACACACTTCACCTTCCTCCACGTCTTTCGTTCTTCCATGAAGAGCTACTGAATTAATTTTGTTTACCTCACCATCATCAGTATCCATAGCCTCTTCGAGATCATTTTCTATTTCAATTTTTAAGTTCGGTAACTCATGCTCGTCCTTAGCAAGCGCCATATTCGAACACATTTTGTTGATTATGGCGATTATGGCAATTTTTTCTAAAAGTGTTCACTTACCTTTGTTGTTACAGACTAAAAAATTCTAAATTAAAAAAAAATAAATACAAACATGAACATTTACAGACCATAATCCATTGACTTTGTGTTATGATCAAGTTGTTTAACTGACTTAGTAAGTATGGCGGCTTCCTGTGAAACTGCTCGTGTGAGTATTTTAAATGTAGAATTAACTATTATGTCGTTATAATTTGTCGCCAGGTACTGATTCAGTTTGTAATTGATCTTTATATGATGGATAACCTCGGTGTTATCGAAAATCCTATGGTTAAGGTGTTACTAATATATTTTTCTCTTTGACAGTATCGAATCTACAATGCTCTCAGTAAGCCTTTGCAGTACCGAGTTGAAGATATTATTAACGTATTGGACCAATGTAGTAACAAAGAACTTCAATCAGTATATCCTGTTTTGCTTGAGAGCCTGTTTGGCACCAATGATACTTATGGCTGGAACTTGAGGAACGTTTACAGCAACCAAAATCCGCGAGATTTTGATTTGTTGTTTAGGTTCCTTCATCCAAATGGACCTATTTTCAGACTGTGCTACAAGTTAATTGGCGATTCTTACTTGAAATACGACTTTCCTTTGTCATATCTTCCTGTAAGTAATGGTTACATAGCCGTAGCTTACTCAATAGGGCAATTATGATATAAGATTATAAGTACAGTTGTTGGTCTCTTTCTTTTCAGGGAAAGGTAAAAAAACTAATAGGAAAAGGAATGGCTCCTCCATTTTATGTTGACAAGTTACAAATGGATGCTCAGTCTGGGAAACCCTTTTCTCTCGCTTTAAGTATCCTTCAAACAAAAAGTTGTATTATTTCAATTAGCAATAAGGAATATATCTAGAATAGTTACCGCGTATGTAATGTTAAACTAATGTATGTTCTACCTTAACATTTCGATAGATCCGTTTGAATTGTATGTATTTTACTTCGCTTATTTTATGATTAATCCATGGCACCAGAGATCTATTTCTGGTGCTGCGGATATGGGTCCTTCATCTTGTCAGTTAATTTTGTATTTAGCAGAAGAGTATTTCTCACATTTCCTGCCTTGTGATGGCTCTCATGTTCCTCTATGTAATGCTGATGCAAATGCTAATGCAGTCAGGCCTTCTTTACCACATCAAGCTGCTATTAGGTATGTGCGAATGTGTATGCTTATATTTTTTAGTTTTCATGTGAGTCCTATACAATAGCAAAAAGTATCAGCATTGAATTACAAGAAACTGTACCCACAAAATTACATTATTCTCTCAGTTGTTATTGTTTTTTTATTAAGACACATGTACTTAGGGTTGCCTGTAGTTCTTGAATAAATTATTATAAAAATCCTGTGGCAAGATGACAAATGACATTTCTAAATAAGAACTACGAAGAATATTAATTATATTGAAAATAGTGTTACATATTGGTGCAACAGTAACAACGTTTATATTAAAATAGGCAATTCACAGATGTTTCACAAGTGTTCAAGACGACATGTCACACATTTGACATGTTGTCTTGGATTTCACAGACTTGAACTAAAGAGATTCATTGTCATAGTAGAGTCATTATATATATTTTTTTAAGAAAAGTGATTTGTTATGTTGAAGATGTGTGTGATATTCTTTACAAGCAGCTCGAAATATTAAATCAAGCTGTTTGAGGTAATTGCATTATAGTATTCAATTGCCATGCATAATAGAAAATAGAGACACTACGCCCCTCCTCTTTTAGATAAACAAAAAAATTACATTTTTTATTTCTATAAGGTTGTATAGTTTAAGTAGAACCTTTTAATAATTGTAAATATCTCCAGTGTAAAGTATACATGCATAACTTTTTAAACTTTTCAATTCATTGGGGTTATCATGTGTTATAATATGGTAAAGCAGTTCAAATATTGTCTTTAAAGCAATTTAAACTGGACTAAATGAAATCATGCAAAATTGTTTAAACGTAAAAGTCAATGCAATTTACTAAGACATTAAGTTCTTACCAAGTTCTTTTCTCTTTCTTTCAAGTTCTTCACAACTTCTTTTCTCCTCAATAACTTGCCAAACATTTTATAAGGCTACCTGATCAATAAAAATTAATATTATTTCTTACATTGTAAATCAGTGTGGTATTATATGTATTGTTTATATAATTAATATAATCAAGAGTGACAGTTTTGATTTTTTTATGATCCCTGCATTGTGTGGTTCAGGCAATGCAAAGATCATCAAAGTAACTGGGAATCTCTATTAACCAGTGATGATTTTTATTCTCATAAGTATTGTAAAATAATTTCTGAAAGGATTTAAGACATTCACTGTAACGATTTATAAGTTAATGTTTAATATAATTAATTTTAGAAAATTATTCTATATTATGATTAAAATTCCATAACTAAAACAGCATAAGATACCCTGTAATGCATTAAAAAGCATTACTAATATAAAATCTTAAATTAAATTTTAAATGAAAAAATCAACACAACCAATGAAAAAAGGTACTTTTCACAGAAGACTGTTTTTTAGATATATTAATCCAGACTGTAATTACATTCAAGATATGAAATTCTGATTTATTCAGTTTTAAACTAACAGTTAGCTAAGTCTCTAGTGTCAAGAAATTTTATTGGAGATTAAATAAATGCAGTGATGAGACCCATGTTTGGAAAGCATTATTGTTTGATAATCTTTGTATATTTTTCCTGCCACATTTCTTAAATATTCAGGAAAACTATTATTTGTGGAAAATTGTTCAGGATAATTTTTTTGCGAATAGTGCACAAATCAATATGAGGATGCACAGTAATGTTTTATTATTTGTTATGATGAAAAAATTAAGTTTCCCAGGAGTTTTAAAGCTATTCTATGAATAAGATAATAATACTCACTGTATTTACACTTATGTAAGAATATGTTTTCCCCTCCCGGACTTTCAAAGGAACTGGACTCATCTTGGATTCAAGCAAATATGATAACTATTTTCTTCTCATTCCCACAGTTATGGTTTTCAAAGAGTTTTATTTGCTTAGCATTTTTTATAACTTTTTGTTGGCAGGAATACAAAGATTTCATCATCCATGCATAATGTGCAACAGGTAATCTGGAACGTATGACCTGGATGACCAATATGCTTATTTAACCATCTTGCTCAGTCCTTTTAGTCTTTTTTATTTAAGCTTTTTCTAATCATATACTGGATATAACCCTGAATTCCCATTTTTACATAGTGGAACTATTCAAATGATGAGTCCTCTCACAATATGCATTACATTATGGATAACTTTTTCCCTTATGAATTTCGTATCCTTTGAGTAACAAAGAAATAATTTCTTCACTTCCATAGACCAGTTAAATCCCCGACACTCTTAAGGCAAGCTGTTTTGGTCAAGAGTGGACCTGCCTCACCACTCCATGCTTCACCTACTGTGCCTCAGCAAAACAATCAGGAAATATGGAGAAGCGAAACCATTGTTCAAGTCTTCACAGACTTTTGGCTAGACAGTAGAGAACCTGACTCGCCAACATTTGGACTAGGAAACATGTCACAGGTTCGTTTTATGCTTTAATTGTTGGATCGATCATTGCCTTGTTCCTCTGCTTGAATGTTTTGCAAATCAAAGTTTTCCTAAAATAATGGTTGCCAGGACGTGTGCTCACAAGGAAAGGCATTAAAACTTTGTTTACGAATAAAATATTTTTACTATGTTCCTATTTATACATGATGTCATGTGATATAGTAGTGTTTGAACTTGATATTAAAATAAATTGGCTTATATGTATTTTGATATTGTTATATATATATAATACCTTGCAATACATTCACATGTTTTTTTTTTACTTTATATCTCTGTCTCTGCTGAGTACTCCCTAATAAATTTGGAACATTTGTCTTTTCACTTATTTTCCAGGATTTCCTTCCATCTGGAGAGCACATTCGTGTCATAAGAAATATGATAAAACATTTTCATTACTTCAGCAATAGTGCCACAGGTGATATGAGTGCAATGGATGAATTAAAAAGGTTTGTAAAATATTAGGGGGGTAAAACACTTATTTTCTCTCATATTTGTGGAATAATGCCAAATATGAGGAGTTGGTAATCGGGACACTGATAATCCATAATGATCCACTCCCTCATGCAATGTTGAAAATATTTTTCGCTGTTAAGTAACAATATCGTTACTCCATTTCAGGGTAGTAGTTCCATCTAACCAAGGGAAAATTTATTCTTTCCTGAGGACCACCATCCACAATTGGCCCCTGGATAGTTCATTTCGCCTGATTCTGGAAACATGGCTAAGTTATATCCAGCCCTGGAGATATACAGATTATCTCAACAGATCTGTGTATGTTGGGAATGCTTCTTACTTAACTGTCAAAATGTACTTTTCAGTTGGTCATAGTTTAGGTCATCACTGCTTAAATGTACAAAATTGCCTCTTTACTGCAGAAATCGACTTCACACAGGAGAAAATGATGAGCAGGAGAGAATGGTGGACCGAAGTCGTTGGTTGCCATTTGTGGCTGAAAACCTTCCATCTTACACAGTCATTTTCCAGCAGCTCCTCCCGCGATTTGTTCGTCTTGATCTGTCCACTCCAAAAAACTCACAAATGCTGTTTCGTGTCACAAAGGTGAGTTTAGTGGGCATCCACTATAGGATAGTTGTCTCGCCCAAAGCCGTCTATTGCTTTTTAGTTATTTTAACGTTGAAACACAAGATGCACTGGCAACCCAATAGGTAAAGTGCTCGGCTTCTCTCCTGGGTTCCCAGGTTCAAGACCTGGTATTGCCTCTGAATACCAGCCAGAAACAAAGGATGAGTGAGTGATTTTCTGGGTACCATGTCATCCTGGGAAACCACAGGTGATATAGAAAAAGGAATTAGTCCCCATT
>WURS02028269.1:0-11695 GCA_011762765.2 Rhinocypha anisoptera | reverse complement strand
ACTACATCTATTGTGATCTCTAATTGTGCGAGGAAAAAATGACATTTTATATCTATCTGTTCGGCATCCTAACTCTCATTCAAGTTCAAGGGCCGATGATTGTAGATAAGATGGCTGCTTCAACTGTTAACTTTATCCCGCCGTAGAAGCAGGCGATATCATTTTGATGGGACATCATGGACCGTAGTTTTTAACTCTAGTTTAACCAATCATTAATTAGTGTGGAGTATCCATATTTTATGAATGCAAAAAAAAAGGCGGCTGGCAAAATACCTGAAATATAATACTGCCTAACTATTTAAGTATTACATCCACTAAATTTTTTTATAATTTTGACCTTTTTTTTTTTAACTGAATCCCATTCGTTTCTCCTATTATTGTGTCTGATTTTTTTATGATGTATTTTCGTGGTTGAATACATCCAAAGCGGAATAGTTCAATGTGTTCCTCAGAATGTGGTCATCTTGACCCTGGTCCTTGTAAAGCATTCAACATGGTCTGCAGTCCTTTGGTTGAATCACTAACCAGGGTTTGGTCTACGGCGAATCTGACTGACTTAACGAATTCCCCACCAACTTTTACTCCTGTCTCAACCGTGCCTTTTTTTACCATCTCCTCCAAGTACAGATTGAAAAGAACAACAGGGGACAGCGGACACCCCCCTGCCATACTCCCTTACCTAACTGCGCCCATCCAGACTCCCCGTCTGCCAACCTTACTCGCGCAACCTGGGCCATGTAAAGGTTTCGGATGAGACGCCTATCCCTTCCAATCCATTCCTATTTTTTGCAACACTTCCATTAGTTTAGGCCACTCTATTTTACCGAGTGTTTTTTCAAAGTCTATAAAACAGGCAAAAACATTCTGATTTTATTCTATATTCCGTTCCGTCTGTGTCCTCATTACAGCTATCGCATCACGAGTCCCTCTGCCTCTTCTAAAACTGAAATTATGTTCACCTAGGTATTCATTTGCCCTGCTCTCCAGTCTTTTTACTGATTATTCTTAGAACTACCTTTGCTACATGCGGAATCAAGCTAATTGTCCTTAATAGTCTCCAACACACTCAGCTGCTTTCTTTTTCTTTGCTATTGGCATTATCATCGACCTAACTAAAACTTCCGGGCAAATTTTCTCATCGTAAATTGCTCTAATGAGCTCATAAAAATTCTTCCTTCATGCTTTTCCTAAACCCTTGTTTGATTCCACTGGTATATTATCCACCCCCCACTGCCTTATTCCTCTTCATGTCCCGCAGGGCCCTTTTCGATCTCACCATATAATATTTCTGGGCCTAAGCTAGCCTCCTCCACTTCCCATTCGCTTCATAAATCTACAGACAGAGAATGGTGACCTAGAAATACAAATAGTAAGAGGTACAGTAAACCTAGAAATTTCTTTTATCAAGATTTGTAAAACACCAACCACTGCTAAATCTACTCGCTGTAGCGATAGTGCAGGTGTGACCACTTGTAACAGCCAGCGGAACTCCCTATGTTTTAACACGTGGACCAACAAAACTCAAAACGATCACTCGCTATAGCGATGCCCTCGTTATAAGCCATACTCGCTTTATCGGACTTCTACTGTATTTGAAATTAATGAGAGACATTTTAAGATTTTACAACATTACCAGGAATTTTTAAAAGTCGTTTGCTCAGCCATGGAGGACCTAAAAATCATTCAAGTTCCTATTTGCAATTTTTTTATGTGTGGAATGTCTTCGGAGGAGAAGACATAATTTCAAAAGACACCTCACAATCTGCGATTTAAAAAAATAAAAGGTTTTTATGTATTGCATGCAGCATAGTCAATTAGGTGGAAAATCAGTTTTTTCGAAACATTGGAAAAAAACTGTCGAGAGTGATGATTTGTGCGTAATATGAATCCGTAACAAAATTAATCTTTAAAAAAATTAAATTTACTCAAGCCATAAAAACTGTAGCCATTTCCCTGATGTCTTGAAATATTCAAAGGTGATACCTATTTATAAGCGGGGTGGGAAAAATGAACGAAAAAAATCACCGCCCCATCTCCATCAGACCTGTGATCCGTAAAATCGTTGGGTCTTTTGGCAGTGTCCAAATACTTTCTTATCTGGAAAGTAAGAACTTCTCAATCAGCTCTTGACAATTTGGCTTTCAGACTGGGGAAGTCCACAGAGCAAGCTGTTGAATGCATTTTAAAACAAATTATGTCATCATCATCAGTACTTCAATCCGAAGATTGGTTGACTGCAGCCCTCCATCCTTTCCTATCAAGTGCTAGCTCTCTTTCTCCTTGGTAGGTCTTACTTCTAATGTCTCTAATAATTTTCCCTATATAGCTGTCCCTAGGCCTTCCTCGAGGGGCCCTCCCCTCCATTTTTCCCTCCACAGTAAATTACAGAATCCTATTAAAAAGAATAACTCAAATTTAAATATGATTTTACCATGTTCGTCAGCATCTTCGTAAGGTCGGAGAAGAAATTTGAGTTGCCTCTCTATACCTGAAGAATTCTATTAGGGTAATGACTTTCTAGAACGAATACCACTGATCGAAGAAATGAGGACAACTTGGATTTTCCACTTTTAAAAATTCTTCTTTATTTCGACATGTTTCGATGTACTAAACCATTTTAAAGTCCAAGAAGATGGTGTAACGCAGCGAAACATGACTAAACAAATAAGAAGATTCATAAGTGGAGATTGCAAGTTGTCCTCATTTCTTAGACCATGAATCGCTTCCACTTTATCTCAGCTGACTCTATAGCTTTTATACTACTGATCTTCTCTTAAGCAGTATTTTACGTACTATAGTACTATATATTATATATAGTCCTTCTATACATATATAGTCCTATATTAAGTACTATACTTATACCCTTTAATTTTCATCCTTGTATACCTTTCCTCCTGATCTGAAGAGCCTAATATTAATGCTGACCAGACTTGGAACCACTCCCTGAAGTATTTGACATGCTTTCCAGTTATCCGTGAATAATTGATAAAGTCACTCTTAGAGGGGAATTTAAATATTCTTTTGATGGTGTTTTTACTATTTGACTGGTTCTCAGGTTTATTCATATTTCGAGCCGAGAAATACCTTGGGAGGTCTCTAATTCTGTTCTGTTAGCATTTCTAGTAATCATCTCTCTTATGATCTCATTTTTAATTCTTCCCGTCATAACTTATGACCTAGAAGTCTTGCTTTACGTCGTATCTGCTATTATACGGTTATCTCTATATCTGTTGTTAATTATTTTTTTATACCCTGCCACCTTTCTTCTCCTTAATCACGTGTACATCTTGAGATTTCTAGTATTTCATTCCAGTTCTTACATCTATCTTTTACTTTTAAAAGTTTCTTCTCCTTTTAATAATTGCGACCTTTTTAACTTGCAATTCATGACCCCAAATTATGACCTGAGGATACATCTGGCCCTTGAAAGTCCTCGTCCCTAAATTCTGGGATAAGTACAACATAAATTTTTGTAGTTGAATGCATCTTCTTGTATTTACGAATACCAACTGGATTTACACATGTGGAAAAATCAACTGCTACATTATGAAACGCTTTCCTCTTAAAAACTTGTTTTTTCCTTGCCACATTGTGGTTCTTAAAATATACCTCCATAAATTAAGCCCACTTCTTCCTTTAGCCTCCACTGCGTTCAGCACAAGACCTCCACTCATTAACATTTCGAATTAATTGGCTTATTCAGTCTTCCTTATGAATAATTTTCGGCAGATACCCATTGGATCGCTGTTCCTTTTCTTACGTTCTGTCATTATCTTTGCTCGTAATTGTCAATCATTCAAACGGTTTATTTTTACCACAGTCGTATATTTTCTCGTAAGTTTTTACGCTACAGCTTTCCTGCGTCGATTCGCTAAAAAAATCATTACTACTGGTCCCGTGTTTCATCCCGTCAAATTTCACGCAAGAAAACCTATCCTTAAATAATTTGTGATGATGATGACAGCCCTGTCGAAACCCGGGTCGTGTTTTTAAAATTAAATTTGTGTGGAGTTACCAAGTGTTTCTCTTACTCCAATATGCTGAGCAAATTCCATAAAGTTACGCCTGAGACAATAAGTTTCTTAAATAATTTTTCAGAATTTAGTTTCATAACTAAGATCTCCATTCTCACTACCAGCTGGATACTTCACTGTTGCAATGGATAGTATTTCACATGAAATATAGTATTATTATGTATATTAAATTTTTATCAATGATTTTCAAGCACGCGCACAGCAAATGATTTCACATACCGTCATTGTTTTAGTCGCGCTTTATTGAAGGCTTAGCTGTTGATGATCACTAATCTATTTTTCACGGAAACCTATTTGTTTTTAGAGTCATGTAAACCATTTGGAGTCATAATCTATCATCATTCTCTACCTGAATACTCTATTATTTTATCCTGGTGGCCTATTTTAGTCGGTTGCTTAAAACTGAATTTTTGGGAGATCTGTAAATAAACATCCTTCTCCTTTAGCGGGATTGGTCACGCAGTCTCCCTTCAGTGTCATTGCTGGAGGATACCTCGCGTCCTTCCACTATTTATTTGGCTCTTCATTATTCCATTCCGTACTGACTATGGCTCGATGGTGATGCCTTCCAAGGAAACCGGTTAAAACGTACCACCGAGCGTATAAAGTAAGCAAAACCTCTCCGCTCCGGTGCTGCGTCTTCCCCACCCGTACTTCTCGGCAGCGATTGCTCGTGTGATACACAAACTCATTTTGAGTATTTACTCGAAACCGCACTTTAGATCACATCTCCTCACGGCTTTTGATCAAGATTAAAAGTTTTTTCATGGAAGGTAATGTGTTATCAGAGTTTTGGTTTGCCGTAGCAACGTGTAGAATCACCAAAGTGCTGTATTTTCAAGGATTTGTCTTCGTTAAAAAGAACCTCCAACCATCCTGGCAGCTTGTTTTTCCTTCACTTTGATTATTACTAGCTCGTCAGATTGTAATTGGACCGGAAAGAGGCGTACGTGGAGTCTAAAATGAGGAAGTGGTGCTCACCCCTGAGCCATCATTAAAGCTATCTTCCCCGTGAATTGATGCGTCAAAATAAACTTTCATTAGAAAGCGCCTTTGCTAATGAGCTGGCACATCACGGAGTTTGGCAGTTATAACCTAAGGGTCCAAAAACGCTCATGTTTTATTAAGCGGCGTTTTGTTTAATTAAACTGGCCCTGGGAAATGGCTTGCAAATAGTAGAATTCGTTTTAATCGTGAGAAGTTTTTTTATCCCGATTGTAATGTAGTTCTTACCCTATGTTACTGCACTCTACAGAATTGTTTTATAATACGAGGATGTTGAATTCCTTAAAGGAAATCAATGCAAATGATCAAATGATCATCTCTTTTCTGACTTATTAGATATTTCTTGTTCACTCCCTGTCTCTTTTAATTCTTGCAATAGCTCACTAATAACTAATAGCTCACCAGAAGCACAATGTCCTCGTCGATGAATATTGAAATATTAGTATTGAAGTTTAAGAAATACATGCATTTTCTGCTTAACAGTTTTGGAAACCCTTGAATTGTTGACCATGGAGATGAAATTTACATTCCTCGCAGATTTTTAAGAAACGGCCAGTAACAAAATTAATTTACATGTTTTTTATAGAGACATTTTACATTTGCTTAAGGACATATTTGCTAAACATCCCTAGTCAAAATTTACTGAATCGACAACAAAAGATTATCGGGCCTTTTGCTATATTAACCAAGAGAAACTGAATCAAATTGATTTTGTTGGTTTTTGACAGTACTTTATATATTTTTAGTCATATTGATTCGATATTTACATCAGTTTTAAACTCAAGGGACCCACTTTTGACTTCCGTGATCAACCTATGCACTACAAATATCGAAAATTGTACGGCTCGAATATTTATCTGTTTTATTGTGATAATTTCTTTAAACTTACTATGGCGTCATGAAAAATTTGGTTTATCGGAAACAATATTATTGTTAAAATTAATTATTTTATAATCATAAATTAAAAAACAAACTGATTTCTAATGCCATACATTCTGGCTACGTCGCATTTATTCATACGTTGTCAGCACTGCATTATGACAGTAGACGCTCACTCGTCAGTTTTTTCGATTGGAAATAAAAATTCGTCGTTTTAGCTATGTAATAATAAAATATATTGTACTTATTTTTAACTGAAAAGGAATGTCAATTAACAAGCCTGACTTTTGGAAAGGACTGAGAATGTATATCAACAATATCACTGAGTCGAAATGGAGGCTTCATAAGCGTGACCTTGGCATGTGGGTGTCTTGTAATGGAGTAAAAGCGTGGAGAAGTCTCAATTTATTAAAAATATTTCATCTATTATTCTCTGAATGACTGTTTTAATCGTCGATATCAAATTATAACACAATTATTTACTACCCTTAAATTTTTGAAAGGTTTGACATGAGTTGTATGGTGAATTTCCCCTTTAAATTTGCAGAATCATATCGAACCAGCCATTTTCCCATAAGAGTGCACTTTCATTTCAAACTTCGATTTCTTTCGAACGATCTTCTTAATGGTTTTTAAATTTGGCATGTTAGTTACATATAATAATTAGGAAGTACATCCAAAATTTCATCAATTTGTCATCATTTCAACTTATGGCCAATGCATCCTTAATAACTTTGCAATACGACATGCTTTTTGTTAATCTTTTCCTGTTTCCGCCTTTTGAATTATTGAGAAATAATTCCATGCCGACAGAGGAGTCTAGAACGTGAAGGAGAAGGGAAATTAATTAAATTTCTAAAAAAAGTTAGAAAATCTGTATCCTCTGGACGAGGATATCCCAAATATTGAATGCATGCACGACATATAACAACAAATTATTTAAAATATCACTTAATTGAATCCATTCCATTTTATTTTTCCCCCTGTACGTTTTCTGTGACTCATTGCATAAAAATATATTTTTTATTTTTCGTCCCTTACTGAACCTGGACTTAGAAAGTACGTAATTCACTGATTGTAAAGCATATATCTATATAAATGGTCACGTGTCGCATCAACATGGACTCAAGGGATGCCTATCTGTAAGGCCTTCAAACTCATCATGCCGCCGAAGCCCTCATACGGCTATCACATTTATCTATCACTACACCATTTTAGCCTGTTAAATATTTTTCGGTTACTTCGTTGAACAACTTGACTTTGGGTATGCGTCCTCCATCGAAAGACTGATAGAGAGTATCTCGTTCTTCTACAACCCGTAATCTTGCCCTACTCGGTGGGCGTTAAATTACATTATAATGTGCCCTTTTAACAAATCATTCTTGCATCTCTGACAGCCGGCCCACGGCTGCCGGTTTCCACACCTTCACTTGGAGCCGAGATTTGCTGTAAAGTCGCACATGTTTCGAGTGGGCCCTCTAATTACAGTTTGAGGAGGCGGAAATTGTTAAGTGGTATTTCTCGATGCTGCCTCGTTCTCGACTCCAACTTTCAAAGGGTGTGGGGAGCCGATTGTACTTAGTCTGGCGCGCACGACCTCTCTCTCTCTCTCTCTCTCTCGCAATCCTCTTTCCCTCTCTGCCATGGCAGGTGGAAAATCGAAGAAGCAATGAAATGGAATTCTCTCCAGCGCCTTATCCCGACGGTCCGGACCGCTTCTCGGTGGCGCTCTTAACTTCACGGTGCGGTGCGGAAGAAACTACTAGGGGTCTGGCCGGGAAGTTTGGCGATCGGAATGAAATGGCAAAAGCATGCCTCGACCGTCATCGAAGAGGGTATCAGAAAACTTCCGCCCTATCCCTACGCCCTTGATGAATGTTTTCTCGAATGAAAGAGCCGATGGCGCATGATTTGAACTTTTCTTGGGTCAAACTTTCAGTCGAGCGCCTCCGGGGACAAGCAGAGTGAACATAACAGTTGATCAGTCAAGCACTGTAAACCAGAGGAATTAATAGGTCTAAGAGATTAATTGATATCCAAGTCAAAAAGTCAAAATTAAAATATATTTTTCCACTTTTTCCTTGTTTCTTACAACGTTTAAAGCTCTCAAATGAGCTAATTTTATGTCTAGCATGCAAGTTTTGATTTTCCATTTCGTTGGAAGGGGAGGAGGAAGTTCAGGCTCATAAGAACCTCTAAAAAATTTTCAACTAGTGAGAGTAGATCATCATCTATGCACGTATGATTACTATTATTCCATCACGCTACAGAATGTGCAGAATTTACCCGTGCATGAAAAGTCCCTGTAAATGAAAGTGTTCTTAGCGCGTCATCTAATTCCATAATGCACACTTTCTCTAATTAGTTCCAAGCACCTCCCTGGCGTAATCAAAATAACGTAATCAACACGAAGTTACATCTGCCTTTCGTTTTTCCTGCTTTTCCTACCACTCATCCAACAAGTTCTGTTTGTTAAAGCTGGCGTTCTCTCTTTTTATCCCGCGCAAAGTTGGCGATGAAAGGTACGTATACCAGGAGAATTAGGCAGTAACTTACGTTTTACGACCCCCTCTATATTTTGTTTGGTTATTTTTCCATTTATTTTTCATTGAAAATGCCTCCGTTTTTTTGGCCGTATTTGTTTTGTATCTCTGCAGCAGTAATCTTTTAACATATCAAAATCTTCAGAAAACAGCCCACAAGATTCATTGAGCCAATAAGGACTTAATAGTAAATGAAGCTTGTATTTAGCAAGCGAGTAGGGGCAAATATTATGTTACTAAAATGAGAACATATATTAAAATCGGAAAAATTAAGGAGCCGAATATTACTCTTATAAGCTAGTAAGGAAAACGCGTGATTCAAAACGGTAGTGACATACAGTTTGATAAATATAAAATGTCATTAAAAGACAAAAGTTAATTGAGGTACCGAGAGATGAAATAACGTTTTTGTAGTCTTCGAATATGCAGCAAAAATTGACTATGAAGGTCATTGAACGTCTCTAATGCTTAACCGGCTTAAACCACCGAAAGCTACAATGCGACATTCATAAAAACCCCGATAAAAACGTAAAAATTTCACGTTTAAAAAGAATTTAATCAATTTCTTCACACAGATACCTATAAATATGGGAAAAATAAAAATATAAGTGCTTCATTTAAGATTTAGTCCAAGTTCTAAGATTTTTGTCTTAATATTTAATATTTTAAAAAGTGAATGAAACTTGCATGGAACAGTAAAATTGTCATTTTCCCATTATTTTACATTTAAAAATATGAACGTATCTGGGCTCAAACTCGGAACATTTTCTTAATGTTTTCAATTTTTTCCATAGTAACCGGATGGATAGGAGCGTTTCCTTATAATTTCAGGCACTAGCCACGTCAACCATTGGACAAATAGATACCCACTGTAGGAACTGTACCGAACTGATATGGCTGAAATTTGATAATTTTTGTTATTTTTCATCATCATTAATTGATTTTTTCTATTGACGCATATAGTATCCGGGGAGAAAAACCTTAAGCTTTATTCGATAGGTCAAATTCCGAGATTGATTACCCAAATCCTTAGCTCGATATTTTATTTTCAGACTTAAATGTTCAGTGTCTCAATGTCGAAATAGACGTCGCTGTAAAATGTTTTGGAACGCCAGAATTACATTGCTTGGACACATTACCCGACGCACTTTCAAGTTTGAAGGTTGATAACATTCTAGAAAGCAGAGCGCGCCAATTTGTAGGAAAACGGCTCTCACAAGCCCATCCGTCGCCCTGGGTTTTCCTTCGAGGCTTTCACCCGTCTCGCAGAAATCAAATACGGCTCCGATCCCAGGCCCGCTTAACCCTTTGAGAATAGTGAGAGACCTTGTGCTTTACGTTAAGGTCCAAGGGCGCAAGTTATTTTCGGCATCCTACGAAACCTAGAATCTCAAGGGGGTAGAGAGAGAGAGGGCTGAGGGGGGGGGGAAAGAGACTTTGACGAGAGGGAAGTCGTGGAGATGGGGGGGGGAGGGGATAGTTTTCGGGGAGTGGGCTTTGGATAAGGGAAGGAGGACGGACTAATTAACAGGACGGACGGAAAAGATCGCTCCCCGAAAGAAGATTAATATCCCCCGGGAATTCTTTCCCAAGAGAGCGGAGCATGATTCGTGAAGCAAATCGCCTTTCTGTGATTTCATCACCGTGTGAGGAAGGGATGAGCCCACCCGTTCTCCGTGAATGAAATATTTCGCATTTTCAATCGCCGTCGCAAAATGTTCCCTGAGAGAGAGAGAGGGGGGAGGGAGGGAGGGTGGTAAAAAGGTTTGTCCTCTCCATCTCCCTCTTCTTTAATCTCCAGTTCAACTGTTTCCGGCTACGGAAAGCTATTAAGAATTTGTGAGTTAGTAAGATATGAAAAATACACGGCGGAGCGGTAAAGGCTTTTGAAACTGCCATTCGGGACAGATTTCTACTTCGAACATTATCCTGCAAGCCGCAGCAAGGGTGGGTGGCAGGGGGTGAGCCACCACCAAACATTCAAATTCACTCTCGAGTGCAAATGTTAAGAAACACATTGCACTCAGAATGAATCAACCCGCATGCAAAATAAAATAGTAGAACATCATCCACAACATGCGAGACAATGTTAGACTTCTGAATACAAATCGTTTCACAATAAATATACATCTCATGCGGAAGTAAAGTAAAACAACATTTAATGTATAATAAAGGAAACGAGAGAAAACACGCAGGGTGAAAATAAAATATATACACTACTCTTCCTAAGGATCCCTAGGGCCTAGTTTATTCTGATCTCTAATGGTTCGGGGAGAAAACGACATTTTAAATCTATTTGTTCTACAATCTATCTCCCTGATTTTCCGGGCGTTATCACATCTACCATAGTATGACGGGGTTTTCAATATACATTTAACCTCCTCATTGAAATAATGGTTGAGGTTAGCAAGGGCATAGGAACATAATAAAAATCAATCGACAAGGTGACTACAAAATTACGGGCAAATGCTTTGGAGGAGAAAAAATTGGTTGTTCTCCACTATCTCTTATTACTACGTCGTTTTGCGATGTAACGCTGATACGAGCCGTAATTGAGATGATCTCCGTTGTCACGGTCGAGATTTCACAAATTTACCTTCACGGGTACTTATGTACGCATCAGCTGTGGAAAAGTTTTTGCCATTACTTACACACTAGATGAGATGCAGGATGAAAACTTGATCGATTCGGAATTGGGAAGTAAGAGAAGGGCAGAAGGAATTTCTTTTGTCTTCGACGTTCGAAGTGAAGTCACGCGTCCTCCCGAGAACATTTATCAGGGAGCCATATTTGCGACGCGGGAGTTTTAGGATGTGGGTCGTTTATGAATTAGTCCCAGGGTGACTGCACGAGTGAAGGCGTCCCTTCTTCCCTCCACTCTTCGGCCCCATCTCTTTGCCTTCCATACCTGAGAGGAGGGAAAAGATACGCCCCCCCTCCTTCCGTGTGGAGGGGGAATATTATTACGGGGATGACGACGGTCATGGTTCCTCTCCACGTCGATGACACACGTGCGACTTTTTACAATCAGGAAGTTTGTTCCATCCGGATGAGATATTCTGCCCTCTTGCCCTCCCGACCACCCACAAATCCCCCCGAGCGCAACTTCCGAAGAACGAGAAGCGAAGGTGAATGGATTTTTGGCGAAATCGACACGCACTTCGCTGTGCGAAAATCCGCCGGAGGAATTCAATGAGCACCTCAGGAAGTGGATGGAGGGGAGGCTGGGGGGAA
>WURS02028258.1:0-11695 GCA_011762765.2 Rhinocypha anisoptera | reverse complement strand
TTAGATAGTCTATATTTTTTCCCGGCCAAGAGATGAGGGGTGGGGGTGGCGGAGGGAAGATAAAATTTCGTGTCATTACGATCGATGCTGCAACAGTCGGGACGATTGTCATCGGGGGGGTGGGTCCGCGCTTTGGCGTCTGGCGGAACGGAATTTCGCGGCCCCGGGGGAGGAGACGAGTCTCAGTTCCTCGTGATCTCCGGGTCTCTTTCGACGTCCACCGAAAATTTCGTCGTCGTCTCCGTCAAATTATGACTCCTCGAGCATGGCCGCATCTAATTTCCCGTTCCCGTGTCCACGAAGTAGCAACGTGAGTCTGTTCGCAGGGATAAATTGAGAGATCACTCGAGGAAATCGTCTGACTCCACTCCACGATTCAAAAGTTTCCCCTGCGGCGTTTTATTTGCCAAGTTGCCAAGCCAAGCAATCAGTTTCCACCCGTTTAGACTACGGAACCCATCGCCTGAAATTCACCGAAGAAGTTTAAGTGCTCTCTACACAACATTTCATACATTCTCTGTAAACGATAGAATATATGCAAAAACATTTACATTTAGGTAATCAGTCTGAAAAATTTCTCATGTGTGTCTGCAACTAATCATTGTGCTTGGAAATAATTGCACACGTGATCGAAAGGTACCCTATAAGCAGTTATCCCAGCAAAGGCGAAGTTCGATACGGTTTCAAGCGTAACTTTGTGGAAGTCCAACATACTAGGAGTCATTGAAGTAACTTTGCAGTTTCCACATGATTTATTTAACACGACCATGGTAACATCATGATCATCACGACCATGGTAACATCAGGTGAACCTGATGATGTAGCCTTGCTACGAAACCATGGTCGTGTTAAATAAATCATGTGGAAACTGCAAAGTTGCTTCAATTACTCCTAAAGGCGAAGTTCTAGCACCTAATACAACGAGAGCCAAAACATTGTTTATGAGCTTGAACCGTAGTGATACACACATGACATGAATGAAAATTCATATGAACGCAATATAAAGCTGTTCATTGTTCAGTTAATAAAATTCACTGTTAATAGAAGAGGAGAGAGCGCACTCCTACCGTTTTCGTAAACTTTGGAAACAGTTGAAGCTGATATCTGCCTCTACCATGAACTCAGCGGGGATCAAGGCTCAACCATGGAAATGCGCTTCGTGAACAGCAACACTTGTCATTCCGTGGTTGAGGTCTTATAGAATAAGCCGCTACGGCTGATAAGAGGTGTGAATCCTCGACTTCTTCATTCGGAGAGACAATGGTTGTTTCCCTTTCATTTCAGCAAAGTTTGAGTGTGATACGTATTGTCAACACAACTTCCTCTCTCTCCTATTCTCACCACCTCCCTGCAAAATATATCAATCAGGTGACTAATACCACTTCCAGAAGGTAATTTTTATTAATTTATTTTCAATCGCCCCACAAACAGCAATTCTATGCCAATGAAAGTGAGCACTATAACACTTTTTTTTAACAACAATGACGAAACGCATACATCCACACAGGCATGCGTGTGAGAATGGCCCACTCACCCCCCGCCACGCGCCCTTGTGGCGGCTTGCGAGGTATGTCGCAAACGTAGACGTAATAACCCATGCCCTAGGTAAGATTGAAGATTCGAAGATCGAAGAAATGAGTTGGGATTCGAACCCGCGACCTCCTGATTGGCAGACGAGGCCGGCGATCTCCCACTATACACTCAGCTCTAGCTTCATGAAGAATTATGCTGGCTTACGTACTTCCTGAAGGCAAGAAATTAGCGTGTCTCTCATGGCAAAAACATCCCCGCTGACATTCCTCAGGTGACTTCTATTCTATTGACTTCACCTGGCATACAAGTGGCGTTCTTTCACCCTGTCCCCACCGTCCTCTGTCAACAATTTTTATAAATGCCTGACTTGTTTCTGAGTTGAATTTAGAACTTCTTCGGTGAAATTAACGCCAATAAAGCAAATCGATGGTAGCCGATTGCCTTGAAAAACACATTTCGACTCTCTCACTTCCTTGTCGAAGATTTCACAATCATATATTCATTCTTTTTCACGGAAACCCCTTCTGTTTTGGGTTATACCAATAAAGGGACCTATCACCTATGCTGAAAGATCCGTTCTTCTATATAAGCGAAAAAAATTCCGCGCACATTTGTCTTGAACATGAGGGAAGAGTGGCAGAAAATCGTTCGGCTATCGTTCCTCGATTTTCGTTCCTCTAGTTAAGCAGCAACTTTTGATTTTATATCCGTATAAGATTCGCTTTCAAGACGTTCTCGGAGATCATCAGGATACCTTTCGTTCGCATGCGAATGACCAGTACATGGTAAAAAAATAATAAAACACTCGAGCAAGCAGATGAAAATAAAAGTTCATTGAAATGGATTTAGCTATTGCTCGAGACGGCTATGGACTTCAACTTTTTCCCCTCGTTTTGATGGAAGGTCGTCCGGAAAATCTGGAATAACGTGCACTCGTTACGGAAATCATTTAAAAATCAAAATGCGATTTCTCTTTGGAAGGTCTTGGAAGTGCCGTACACAGTTTACAAAACAAAGCCAAAGATTTCAAATCGAAGGTCATTTTTATAGGCGTTTACTTGGTACCTACTAACCCATCGGCACGTGAAATTTATACATCAGTGTAGTGGAGCTACTCCCTTATCTTTTCCGCCCAGGACATTTTGATACCCATAAAATTATTCCGATTGGGTTTAGTCAGAGGCATGTTGTGGTGTCACCTGGATTCCCATCGAACTACTGCATCCCCAGGTTCATAATAGCTTCACCAAATTCCAAACAAGAAACCTCTCACCCAGTTGCATAATCTGTATTCTTCGGTTATTTTTAGCCACATGGGAATCATATTATAATTTTATACTGTTTCATTCGTTTGCGACAATAGCTTTGATTTTTTACGTCATTTGATGATTTAACATTTAAATTATACTATAAAACAATGCAATTTTGAAGAACAGAAAAAAAACAATATCACATATGGAATAGTAATGAGTAGGATCGATTACGACACTTGGGATTCGCTTTCACCGTATACCATACATGAAGTTCTAAGATTTGAAGGGTTAGTCTTTTAAGATTTGTTTGGAAGGTGGTGGCAAATGCAAAACAAGAGTAAGAGCATGGATGTTATTTCATCGATGTGAAGTCACATTCAATGGACGCAGAAAGCATTTTGGCATCAATAGAAAAGTTTTAATTGGATTAGAATTGGATTCGGTTCAAAGAAAATGTGCCAATTATGGGAAAATTGTTGGGAAGTAAGAACGTCTAGATTTCTCGAGAAGCTGAGACTGAAATTCCTACACACACAATGTTAGATCTAGATAACTCGATAGTTACTGAACATTCCAGATGATTTGGGACACGTAGATACTCGTTTGCTCATGGGGTAAGATTCATAACGTATGTAAACAAATTTGTAAAAACATTTTTATCATATTTCTATGGGTGGTCGGAAGTTTGTGCAATATTAAAAATATTTAATAAGTAATTATTGCTTTACACAACTTTCATTCCAGATTTCGTTGTCAAAATATTTTTGTCTGACTTTAAAATTTTGTAATTAAATCATTACGGAATAGTTTCAGGACCCTGAAATCAGCATTTCAACATTAATGTTAAAATTTATTCCGAACTATTCCTAAGGAATCTAAGGATGCTCAATGGAAAACATGCAGTTGCAAGAGCGGAATGAAGCATTGTCTTAGAGGCATGCCAAACGATTGGGAAATAATATCAAAGTTAACTTATTCAGCGCACGTGTATTTTAGAAAAAACTGAATAGGAAAATATAGAAGACATCGTCTCTTTCACGTCTTGTTATTAATCACAATATTATTGCTATTATCGCTATTTGTCGAGGACACCTGTATGAACAACAGAAATCATAAGGCGTCACATAGTAGTGTCGACTTGATTGAGAATTATATCATCTGTTTAATAAATCTTCATGGTCTTTGGAGTCACGTAGAAATTTCAGATTGGAGAAACTCAATTGAAAATTATGCCGAAAAAGTCGGTGGTGGAATTTCCAGAGAAAACCTATTACCGAACTTTAAGCTTCATCTTATAAATGTCCTTAAAGAGAAAAATGTGCGTTTGTTAAGACCTTGATATTTTTTTACATAACTAAAACACAAACTTTGGAAATAAGAAATATCATTTACACTCAATGTACCCCTTGAATTCTATAAGAATTTAAAATGGCCGGTGAAACTAATATTTCCCCGACGATCCGTCAACACCAGCCATTAGCAGTGAGGAGGGTGTGAAATCATTGCCTGATAGGCAAAAGGTCGCAAAGTATTCGGTCTCGTGAATCCACAGGCGGGTAATGAGGATCCACCCAGATGATTCAATTATGGAGACACGTAATTACTCTGCGGAGATCATTAGGATTTCAGAGGACCAATCGCCACAAGAAGAAATGCTAGAAGTCTTTAGCTATACTTTTCACGAGAAGAATAATATACAGTTAGCAGTAAACATGGCAAGACAATATATGAGCAGTTTAAAACAGGAGTAATACTACATATCACAAATTATATTACACAAAAGTATCGTTGATCATGCTTTATTGGTGGGCACCAACTTCACTACCTAAAGCAAAGGCCAACAGTTTAAATCCTTAAAGCAATAAAGACTAAGTAATAGTGACAGTGACAAAATCAATAAGTTTCTGCGTTCATTAACTATGACAGAAAAATAATTTTCTGTTATAGAGTAGCTGTTCCTTATGAGGAAAATCTAAAGAAGATTTCACCTTCTTTCGCAAAACTTGTGAAAGAAAATTATTGAAACGAATTTTTGACAGTGTCTGGTCGTCACTTTGTGATAAAAATCGATATTCATGTTAACAAAATAATCAAGAGCAGGCAAATTATAACACACAATTTTCACACTAAGAACTTGATAGTGAACATGCTGTGTAGAGGTATTTTAAAATTAAAGTATGCTAATTGAACTTCATTTGATTCTTTTATTGACGTAGATATCAAGATATTTAGGTTTAATTGCATCAAGTGTGACGCAGATGTTAAAATTGAAACTGTAAAAATGACTCCTATTAACTTAATAGGTGGGTAAATCATACTGACCTTTTTATGGCGAGGGTATTTATTAATTTTCTTTATAATTTTTGTGAGGAATAATATAGTATTTATCTTCATTAAATTTATAGCTATCCAGATTCATATTTGTGAGAGGAGATGAAGCGTAATAACATGAGTTAACGGAATGACCTCAGCTTGAAATGGCGAAGAAAATAAATACATTATAGGAATTACATTAAGAATAAGGTTGAAAAGAGAAAAACGATGAAAACTAAGTTTAATTAAAAGTGGAGGGAAAATGAATATCAAGGATGAAGATAGGTTCGGTTTTAGGAAAGAGAAAGGAGTTTGTGGTGCAATAGGGGAAATGAGAATAGTAAAAGAGACGAGTTTGGAGCATATTAGTTCGGCACATTTCGTGAACTACGGCAGAGTGGTGAAATAAACACCTATTGCGGGTGGAGGCTAGGGCTTCAATTGAATTATATACATGGAACATTCAGTGTAATTAAGAATAGCGGATGAAGAAAATGAATAGTCCATATAAGGTAATTAAGCATGGTTGTCCATGACTGTCCACGTTTTACCTATAACATAGGAAATTCGAGTGAAATGTAAAGAGTTAAAAATACCAGTACGAATTAGGGCGCAATGTTAGGGTAAGAGGGAACTAATTAAATCTGATAACTTCAAAATTTGATTTTTATCAATCGCTGAGATAAAATCCACCAGTACTTAATTAAAACATCACAAAATGTAGGAGGTTGAAAGAAATGAGAAGAATTTGAAGGACTGCGAATTTCGAAAAATTAAAATATATTCATCTAATATTAAAATAAGAAATCATATAGAAGATGATTAGAGATATCCTCGTAATTAAAAAGTATGGACAAAGTGGACGGCGTATTATAATGACTATGTTATCAATGGAAGTTTTGACGATGACAAGGAGCTTAGGTAGAAAGTTAAGCAAATAATAGGAGAATATGGTGGCTTAGGGAGAAAGAGGACTGAGAACACACTGCGTATTTTCAGGCGTGAGAAGGTTGAATTTGAATAATTTCGTAAATAATTGCGTGGAAGGGATTCAAAAAGGTGAAAGATGGTAAAGATGGATGCTGAAAGTGGTAACAGAACTGAAGATGAAATAGATGAAGGAGAAAGATAAAAAAGTATAGACACCAGATCTGGAATGACGACAATCATAAATTATTCAAATTTATAGAAATAATATTAAAAAAACCTTAGACGTGATTCACTAAAATCTTACATCCCATTGATTCATACATTACTTTATAAATAATAATGAAGGTAAATGGCCCATACTGCAATGTTGGGCTATTTACCTTTAACTCTAGTTTTCCAATGGAATGGAATTTTGGATAGTTTTCCATTGTATTTCAGGCTCAAGCTAGTGGAAATTTATTCAGTATAAAATGATGAACATTATTTCCACCATTTCATATATTTACTTTTGAATTTTGAGTCACTGATATCCATAGATTCAGGTCCAAGTAATTTTGTGTGACGTCTTTGGGTTGCAATATTTCTTACTAAATCGTTTCATTAATAATTCAAAAATATTTTTTCACTATTACAAGAAAGAAAATAAATAAAAAGGCTCCCGTTAATTTTTGGTGTCGATGATTGAAGTTAGTTTAACAGAACGTTGTTTAAAGATAGTCATTAAAAAAAGAAGAATGTTTTCCCAGAGCCAATACATTTTCAAATAAATGTGCAAAATTATTATAAGGATTACTATTTTTAATAAATCGTTGAAATTGACACTACGCACTACTAGGGGATAATAAGAACTTGACTCGGCCTAGGAAAGGACCCTTCAAAAAATTCGGATGAAATTTATATTGTAAAATTAGCAGGCTTGTGGAAAACAAGAACCATGGAAATTTTCCAAAGCGTATAAGTTAAATGTTCATGGCCTTAGCACTGATTGCAATGAAATCAGTGGACCATCGTTCTGAAATTACCAATAAAATAAAAGTAATAATTAATTAGAGCATGGCAAAGAAATGAGATCACAAGTGTGAAAAGTCTTACAAAATTTTTCGTTTTACGTTCATGAACACGCATTTAGTAAAATTAGGACTTTGGAGGCAAAGTTCGAAGCATTTAAGTTGTTGGGAAAAGATTGAAGTGTGAAATGATGAAGTAATTGAGAATGCATAGATCTGAGTCACTGCAGGAGGTTCTCAAGCTGCACTGCTATATCCTTATAATCATTTTATATCTATGAATGAGAAGTTTAAATAGGTTAATCTTGGTACCAAAGATAACATTGCAATCACAAAAGTTATAGACATGATTACAATGCCAATGGAATCACAATTACCTTTATACATGATTAATTAGATTCATAAGAAGATGCAGGTAGTAAAACTTTGATGTTTGGCTTTATATACTAAACAGAAAATTTTAGAAAACACATGAGGATCAATGGCATTATAAAAATCATCTATAACTGTTTATTGATTACCTCAGGGGCGTCATGATGAGAAATGGAACCCGGGGCACCTTTAGACCATATTTTAATGACGGATTGACTTTTTTTAAGTTACTGAATTGGGTAAGGTGATTGGATTAAGTAGGGGATAATGGTTGGTTTGCGGAAGGGATAGCGATTGCGCAGTCATAAAAGATTCAGTGAGAATTCTGAGAATTTCAGTGAGATTTTACCATCAAAATAATATCAATTGTCATGTCACCTTGCCTGTTATACACATGATAGAGGGAACGATGAATCGATAGGATTGGTCGAAGGGGATACTAATGCGTTCCCTCATTTGTATTGTGTACGCTCTGTAAAGTTAACTCAAAGGTGAAATATGTGTAAGGAATACGGAGAAAGGAGGAAAGCAGCGGCAAAAGTGCTTAGTTTCTTAAGCTCTAACGAATAATCAGTTTGTGTAATGTGCCCGCGACTCGGAAAAAATATGAATACATATAGATCATACGGATCTAAGCTTTTCTTTTGCATGGTCTGTCGTTGAAAGGTTTTAGGGAATTCATATATCAGCGGACTATTTCAATGAATTTAGAGTTTGAATTTCTACATGCATGCACATACATAATAAGTTGACAAAGAAATAAGCACTTTAACCGTACTTATATTAGAGTTACGTTACTTTGAATGTATGCATATTTTACTAGATATAATAGGGTTAAACGTACCTATATTCCATTGATTACAATACAGGGGACTCTATAGTCCCCTGTAATTGTATACAAAACGTCATATTTGTTTTATAATAGAATCAAAATCACGATCTTTCGAGATACGTTTAAAAAGACGTTGCGCGGTTCATGTCCTACGTTTTGTTTGTTCTGTGTAAATTTCATATTCTCTATTAATTATTATTCAAACGGTGAGAATGCGCATTAAAAATAAAATGGAATTGCTTCATAAAAAGGCATGGACGGAAAGTTGGATTGATAGTGAGGAGATATCTAGGCCCTTATGTTATGTTCCACTCTAACGTCTAGTTGTTATTTTTTTCCGACACTGAACTTCGTCAGGAAATTTCTTGGAAATAATTAACAAGTATTTAACTGTTTACTTAAGTTACTACTAGGGGCAGAGTTCATAAAAACACAAGTGTGGGTGCAGTCTTCCTAACCTAATCTCTGGTCTGAGGTGGTAGGTTTGCCAATTCCGCCATGTTTTGGCTCTGGTGGCAAAAGCGTCAGTGAAATCTGTTCCTGACAGACTTTTTTTATTTAATTCTACTACTTAATGATAATTATTTTCTAGGAATCTGGTCCTTTTCGTTTCCAGTTCCTGCTCTCGGTCCAATGAATTTGGCCGGAATGAATCTTTTATACAATTTTCCGGGGGGCAAGTGACTCGTGATTGGTGCGTGTGGGAAGCTGCATCAGAGATTCCTCCCGATTGACTGATGAGCTGGTTAGCCTTTATCCCATCGTCGGACGTTCCTTTGGATTCCATCAATTTTTGAAAAAGTAGCCGGAATTTAAGTTGCAAATCTTCTTCTCCGTCCGAATCATGAAGGATTTTTCTTTAATGACGCGGTCCAAATAGCCGACCGAATGCACATGAAGCTTTGTGCCGTTGAAATCAATCTTTTGGATCTCTTGTATGCTGTGTCCGACAATGGTTGATTTCTCCATTTGGCCCAGGCATAGGTGTCGCTGATTTTCTCTTTCAGTCTCGACACAACCTTCCATCCCGTCTTCCCCAAGTATACTTCGCCTCGTCCCTCAGGAAACCATGTAGACGCTTGTAATTTTTCAAGTCACTGGGCTCTTTGGCTAGAACGATGGATACCTTGATTTTCTTCGGTGGTCCGTGGATCGTTTCAATGATGTGTCTCGCGAAAATTCGTGCAGTTTTTCCCGATACGGAGGCTGTGTACGGCAGACGGGCCTTTGGCTAATGGTCTTGCTTCTTCTTCTTCCCGTGTCTTGCGCTTGCGTGGGTTGAAGGTTCCGATGATCTCTCGCTCAGTGTGGCCGTTTTGGAAGGAAGGTCGTCCCGAGACGGCGGAACTCCTTCTGCACGTATTCCTCGTCGGCGATGTCTCTCTGCTCCCTGAATGAATTCATTCGCCACTGCCCGCCGCTGGGCGGTGCAGAATAATTTCTTGAGCTCGACTTTCAATATTTATACAATTTTCCTTTGATATTCTCTCTCTTGTCCACAATCGCTGTCGCGTTTCCCTTGTCGGCTGGCAAATACAGCCGTTTTATTTTTCAAGGCCGGGAACGCTCGGCGCTCTTCCATTATTTCCTGGCGGTATGGTAGTAAGGCCCTTTTTAGGACCAAAGAAATTTCATTTCTAAACTCCTCCGCTGTTTCCCCCTGGAGCTCCTGGATTGACTTTTCTATGCCACCAAATATATTTTCGTGTGTGTAAATTTGCGATACACACTATGACCAAGGGTGTCATTAGATTTTCTCTCAACAAGCATATCATAGTAAAAGAGTTTCCCAACTTTCTTCGCCTCAATGGTTAATGAGATGATGGCCATTCACATGCTGTAGGAAATCGTCCGGAGAGTTCCTGCTACGTGGTCCTACCAAAAACATATCAGCAACAAAACGAAAAAAGTACTCAGGGCGTAGAGGAACTGTATTCATGGCCTTTCCCTCGAAATCCTCCTAAGTGAAATTACCTTTTGTGGTGGGATTAGGTGGGAACTCAATGGTGACATCATTCATATTGCTCGAAAAATTGTCCGTCACACAAGAAATAATAATTCGACGTCAAAACGTGGCGAAATAAATTTACGGATTGCACTTCAAACTTGCTGTCCAGGGGGGGTTTAAGGCCTCGTTCAAGGGAACAGAGTTGAATTGTGGAAACATCATCAAGACTCACCAAAATGTCCTTTTTCTCCCAGGCGGATCTCCCACGTATATACGATAATTCCACGGAATTTCAGGTGAGATGCTAGAAGGAACCCAAAATGGCGGTCAGTATGACGGGAAGATATTTTTCCAAGTTGTACGTGGGATTGCTGGTGTTCCTCGCTATCAGTCTCAGAAGCACACCGCTGCAGTGAGTTCCTGACAGAGTGTGATACGTATCGTACAGCTCGAGAAAGGCTGAACATCAGGTGAAATCTAGTAGCTATCTATCCTGGGAGAGACTCCCCTGACAGTCTTTACCGTGTTTTATCCTTCACAGGAGATACAGGCTTTTTAAGTAAAATATATGTTTTTAAATTATATTTATTTATTATTATTTTTTAACTTAACGACACAAAAATTGATGGGGATACCCAGGAAACCCCCACTGTTCTGGGAAAAGCTCCAGTGACTGATTCTCCATTTTTATACCTTTTAAATGCCCATCCAATATTTATTTACACCGTAAATGTGTTATGTGAATTCCTTTTTTAATATAGTTTTATGTTATTCCTAAATGAAGATCTGTGTCCATTTTAATAAAGTCATTTATTTATATATATATATATATATATATTAACATACACACAAATGATATTAATCTGAAGCTATGCAATATGAACTTAGCCATCAACTCACGACAGTTAAGGTCATATTAATAACAAAAAAAAACAATTAATCCTGGGGCATGCCTTGGTCCCTGAAAGAATGCACGTGAGTAGGAGGTCACTTGACATCAACGCTGATGACCCTTCATCTTCGCATTGATGTAACTGTCTCTCCATTGGTATTGGGAATACATCGGACGCTCCCTCGGCCGCCAACGCTGAATACTTTTGATTAAGGAATCAGAGAGAGAGAGAGAGAGAGACATAGGACCCAGAACGACTGCCAACCAGCAGACCGAAAACATCCTTGGATGACAAGATATTAGTCGTCAATCTAACTGAAATGGAGTTAGACAAACCAATCAGGTATGTTCTAAGAATAGGTTTTAACACTGAGCCCTGTCTCAGATAAATCCCTTATTCAGACATCATTGGTGGCATAAAAAAGGCAATCCGAAAGCTCCATAGGAGAAACAGCAGAGGAGGTTTAAATGAAATTTCTTTGGTCCTAAAAAAGGCCTTACTACCATACCGCCAGGAAATAATAGAAGAGTGCCAAACGTTCCCGGCCTTGCAAAATAAGACAACTGTATTTTGCCAGCATACAAGGGAAACTCGACTGTGATTATGGACAAGAG
>WURS02028247.1:0-11695 GCA_011762765.2 Rhinocypha anisoptera | reverse complement strand
AAACATTACCCTCTCCGACAATAATCAATTAACATTACAATCAGGTTTACAACTTTTAAAAACGCAAGTACCTTACAACCTTTTACAAACATTAATTTTCACAAAAGAAAACAAAACACAATCCTTTATGACACTTTGAATATAGTTTTTCGATAATCCAATGCTTTTTTCTAATTAGTTTGCAATATGACCCTATTGAAACCTTGAGGGCTTATTACCAGGTGATGTTTCCATGGCGGTGTCGAGATATATGTAAATAAATATTTATTTTTACATATAAAATTATTATAATAAAAACAGCAAATAAAAAGGGACCATTGAACTCAGCACGGGAAATATTTTTTTCTCGTCTGATACTGAATGTATTATTAAACAATTAATAGAATTTTTTGTTTTATTATATACCTATGAATAACGTAACTAGCTATGTATCATTATATATTTTAATAGCAAGCTATGCTATTATATATCTTTACTTGTTATATAATTATTAAATAAAAGTTTACGATAGATGGTATTGCTTACCGCTGCGAATTATTTACCGCGAAAAAGTTTTAATACTCCTCTTAAGAGTAATTTTTCTACCTTTTTTTCAATGTCAATTAACATACCTGTTTCCTTCACCGCTTTCCCAGAATTCCACACACCATCACTGTTTATAGAAATCCTTATCCCACCTCTGTCTTCTTCCATCCATTTCTCCTGTCCTTCGCATACATCCTAAAACAACCTTTCTTCCCTCTCCTACCACGTTAAAAGTCACTTTCCGTTCATATTACCCTAACAAACTCATCTCAAATCCCTCCAATCCAAGCACAACTACTTTTCTCAGTGAATGTCTCTGTGCCATTTTGTGCTCCTTGAAAAACTCGCCCATTCCCCTGTACGTCTTCAACCAACGCGTTGCAGCAACGTCGAGTAGGGTTCTTGAGAACATGACTGGTTGTTCCAATTAATGAGAATGGAAAAAAAAATTATTGGCAAGGAGGAGGAAGGGGAATATCTGGTATTAAAAAAAATGCGTACTGTACATATCCGGACGTGGCCGACGCGACCCCAAGAGCGGCGATTCCCCTCGTAAGCGCGGGCCGCCCCGTGACGCGTGCTCGACCGATAGCCGCCGCGAGCGAATACGATTCCCTGCAAGCGCCCACGTGACCTCCCGAAAATAAACACGCGGAGCGCAATGCGACCATACGGGGTGAGACTAGAAAGCTTTCGAGCATTTATAGGGATTGAAAAAAAAATGTCCAAGCGGGGAAACGCGGTTGCGAATCCGAAAGGGACAGTGAAGAGAAAGTGACCGCGATGGGGTGACTGCATTCCTCAATCCTCGGAGTTTTACCCGCCGTGCCGAGCGGAGGATTAAGTCATTACCGTCAAGTGATGATTACCAATGCACGAATTATGAAGAACCCTGTCAAGAGGTTTCCTTAGTCCAAAACGGAACGAACATTAGCAAGGGGTCACCTAAAAAGATGTCGCTTAAAACTTCGAATCAGAGGAAGCGCGATATCTTTTTGCATGTTTAAAAAAAGAGAAATGAAAGGAGCGAGATTTACGAGTAGTAGGAAGGGTAAGCTAAACATGAGACTAGGAGGGTATAAGTTGGGACAGTTAAAAATATTTACCCTTTGGGCAGCGCCGTAGAGGAAGTCGGAGGGAGCGGCAAGGATATTAAAAGAAGAGGCAGGAGACGCAGTTGGAGGAAATCCATATAAGTCAGGAAAAGTGAATGGAAGGGAAACTAGAGTCAAGCCGCCAGAAATTGTCCTTCTTGGTGAACGGTGGGTGGAGCTACTACTGCCTACCCCCTCTCCCGTTCTTACCTCCCCTTCTTTACTCTCTCACTCACACACTGGAGGAGATGCAAACAGCGTTGTCAGTTTTTCAGTCAGTCAGAAAAAATCACACAATTTATTTCAGGACACGGCCCATTCAACTCATACCTGTTTAAAATAGGGAAAAGAGATAACGACATCTGCGAATGTAAGGAAAAGAGCGATACAGTAAAACACCGCATTTTTGACTGCAAACTATTCAACAACGAAAGAGAAAATCTCTTCAATGCCGTAGGAAATAGACTAGAAAACATGAAAGACATAGGTAGTTTAATAACAAAAATTAGATTGGAAATACTTATAGAATTTACCAGAGAAATAGAAAAATAGTGAACCCGAAGATCGAAGAAAGAAGAAGGAAGAAAGAAGGGCAACCCAAAGAAGACGACATTGTAAAAGAAGAATTAAACTTAATTGAAAAGCAAGAAAAGAAGAGAACGATATTGGAAAGAAGTAAGAAATAAAAGAAGATTAACGAATCATTATAGCTCAAATGTAATACATGAAAAAAAGAACTAGAAATATTCAAGATAGTGTTAACGAGTTAATACTATAATTGAATTATGGAGAACTGTTTTAATTTTGTAAAAGAGGGGGTTAATTGTAAAGGAACCCCTAAATACAATTTGTAAAATTAGTACTAATAAAGAGATAACCCGACCTTAAAAAAGGCCTTTAAAAAAAAACTGCCCAGAGACGCTCGCCTCACGGGCACGCCGTCACAGACCGACTGCCTCCTCCCTCTCTCGCGAGTCTTCTCCACCTACCCGGTGACCTCTCGCGAGGCCATTTAAACTTTTTCATTACACAAGTACATACCAAGAGTCAGTTGAGGTGGTAGCCGCAAAACTATGGAAACTATTTTCCACCGACTTGAGGAAATTCCATTCTATCGACATGTAAGTCATTAAGACGTCTTCCTACATCATTGAATCTTGTTTATATTTAACAATTTCAATTGCTATGTTTCTCTATTTCCAAAATACTTTTGCGAATATCATGTGATCGTAATATATATTATCTGTTTGTAGCACAAGATAATGTAAATATAAATTGCGAGTTATTAGTATTTTTATTCATGAGCGGTGCTTATATTTTCACTATGGGTGATTTCAGGATATAAAACAACTATCACTATCTCCCCGGTTTCTCGTTGGAATTCGCCTCGAGGAACAGAGGAGCACCATTCTTCCAATCTCTCTCCCCCCTCTGTATCAGGTGGGGGGGGGGGGGATGGGGGGAGGGGTTTGGAGGGAGGGGGGTGAGAAAGTGGAAGCTTTCTTGACTACACTTGGCGAGTTTTTTAACCCTCAGATTACCAAAGCGGGTAACGGAATACCGCAGGTAACATTCCTAATCGTTTAACTTATAATTTTTTAAGAGGACTTTATGCTTCACAGTAATAGTTCTTCGTTGATTTAAGAATATTATTTCGAACTTTGTTAAAAATTTTCTTACTAATTAATTTACATATTAAATAAATTTTTTTACATATTATTTAGACAAAATATTTTTCGCACCGAAAACAAATGATGAACATCGAAAATAAATTAAAAAGAATAATATAAACATTAAATTATGAACCCACTGATTATGTAATAACTTTTATAGAATTAAATAAATACGATAACCAAGTTCGCCCCTATGGCATTGATAAGCTTGAAAATACCTTAGTGGTCTGAGGGGTTAAAGTAGTTTTAATACCAGGATCACAAAAGCATTGGGCCAACAATAATCACGATTCACAGTTTTCCTAACACAATACTACTTTATAACAAAAAATTGTACGTACTCTAGTTTAAACTTCAGTTACAAGTAATCAGACCAATAAATCTCAATGCGACTCATACCGAAATTTAGTTTGTTTCATTCTGCGTTTAATGGCATGATAGAAACATTTTTCATTTCCTTTTCGAGAATTACCTATTTTTACAAACTAATTAAACTTTAGTAAAATCACAGCAGACATACTTATTATTACTTAAGTTTAACATTATCTGGATTAATCCTTTGCCCATGTGTTTGCTTACTCTTTTATCCACTAAATTAAAACAAAATAACTATTTATTAAAAATGTAAAACAGCTTTTTCTATCTATCTAACCTTTCAGCTTTTTCTAACCATCAGGTGGCCGTACGGAATTAAGACTTACACACCTGTCAATGTCTTATTTATAGTGTTAACGACAAAAGTAATCCCAAAATGGATTAATAGATAAGTTTGCGGACGGATTTATTACTGATTTGTATTGGTTTGCGATGAAAAAGTTTTGGAAGACAGGAGGAAAACACAGACAATATCGATTATTTTTGACCGCAATATTGACGTGATCTCCGTCCGTGCCACAACCGCCACTCTACTTTCTAAAACAACATTTTTGCAACTTGCAAGAAATACCAAATATTTCAACATCACTTCACAGCTTCGCTGGGTCTTAACGTTACAAAACCCAGTTTCTTGTTACCAATGTTTAAACTCGATTATCCATAAATTTTATTCCTTAAGTAGGTGCTATAAACCTTACAAAAGAAAAAGTCCCGTAAAAGTATGCAGATTAAAATGGGTACGAATGTGTTCGGAGGACTTGGATTTTGAGATCCAAGCGTCAGGTTGAGAAACGGATTAAATTTTCTGTGTAAATTTTACCTGTTCCCCCTGCATTTGACCTCACTTCAACGAAGAGGTTAATGGCGTATTTCCTGCATCGTGTTTCTACGGTGAGTCGGACTACACAATTGAAATCAGACACACTGTGGGACGATTTAAAATGTAAACGCGTTGTAGTTCGTAGATGTACACACGGACACGCCACGTGGTCACGCAGTCGTGACCAAGGTAATCAGGAAGATAGACAGCCTGCGTGTCGAACTCTTGAATGCGTGTTATAAATTGCATATACTCATTGATCGTAGGCTGAAGTATAGGTTATCTTTATTGTGTGAATTTTAGCAGATTACTTCAATGAAGAGGATAAATATAAAATGGAGACCACTTCATACTATGGTACGATAGATCACCGACGTGAAATAAGGGAGATAGTTTGTTTAACGGGTAGATTTTAAAGTATCATTTTACCCCCAAACCACCAGAGATCAGAATGATCTAGGTGCTAGGAATCGTTAGGAAATGTAGTGTACATACTTTTTGTAGTTATTTTGCATGTAGAATAATGATAGGCAGTTTGACATTCCACTCCGCAATATGCGAACAATGTTTTTATGGATATAGGTTCCTTCCGTATGAATAACCTTAACTTTTCCTCCCACACTCCATCGAATTATAGACACCCTTTTTCGGACAGTGCTGATCCATAAGAATCGAGTGAATCAATTAACCTGGATGAAATTCTACTGATACTAAAGATATTCACAAGTAAAGATAATCATTTTTATGAACCGCAGGCTGGTTTTTAGATTTTAAGTCAGATATGGTATCGGCGGTGTAAAAAATGGCAACACCTTCAAAGAGACTGGATCCTATCTTCAGTATTTGGTCAACTTTATCGGATCCCGACCCTCCGTGGAGCGCGAGAGAGAGAAAAAGGGAGTGAGGGGTCTCTCCATTACTGTTTGTCATCTGATTTGATGAGAGAGGGTCTGTCAAAGTTAAATACTCAGATTCATGATTCGTCCAATGTGAATACAGAAAACTAAAAAATATGCTAAAATTATTTGGAAAAAAATAAGATTTCGTGGAAAGAAATGTTAGAGTGATTGACATAAAATGTGCAATTTTTTGGCCGTGGAAACTAATAAAAGCATTGGATTATATGCTATGCTATTATTGTGCGATCCATCACTGTAAAACACAATAATTCATTCTTAATAGTACCTGAAAGTAACTGAAAAACTGAATAATTACCCGTCAAGTATCAAAATAACATTTCTCTGTCAGATATGTAAGTAGATCACCTGTCAAAATCGCATTTAAATAATCACTATGATGCTTTATTCTCTCTTTCCTAGAACCTGTAGAAGGATAGTTTTAACACACCAGTTGAACGAAATTCGGTGAATATTGCGAAACGCATGTGTTGATAATTATTGTATTGGAATTACCTCATGTGTGAATAGATTGGCAAAGGCGTCGAAGATGAAAGAGATGCCATGGTGCATCACAAAAATTTTAGTTTAAAAATTTTAAGTGTGGGGGAGAGACTGCGAGTATGGAGAAGGTGACCATACTAAAAATATCAAGTGGTTTAATCGTTAATTTACACCTCCTATCTGGAGAACGTTCCATTTCTATCAAAAAATTAAAAATAATAGAAAAATATAATTTCAAATTTTTTAAAAGTAAGATTCTTGAATCACTATGGACTGCGTTTACAACTTTGTTCACGCGGGCCCCAACTTAAACCTTAATAACTACGCTATTTCCCATTCAATGCTAAGGCATTGCAAGAATTTTTTCAAAGGTGTATAATGTTACCATTTCACTAAATGGAACATGGAATTAATTAACTCTCTGAAATATTTTCGTGTAAATTGGAAACATTTGAGAATTGGAAAAACCTCACCACAATAGATGATCCATAAACCAGGGGATTAGCACGTGAAGTCATTATACAATCAAACTTCTGACACCACATTGGTTACAAAAATATAAATTCGAGTTAATAAACACGTCCAAGTGAAGTGTAAAAAGTTACAAACTTTGTACTTTACATAGTTAGAGCGACTAGAGGGGTACCTTGATTAAAAAGCCACGGAGGAAGGATTGATTGGTATACAATTTTAGGGATCGTCTTTTCGTTGCAGATGCATAGAAAATATCGTGAGACAATTATGCGAGCCCTACGCGTTGTATAAGGTTCGGTCATACAGCTGCTCTTCCATTCTTCTGTTAAAAAACACACGCCTCTTTCAACGTAGGGGAATATTTGTAAATATTTTTTACAATATCGGAAATTAACTTACGCAGAGGTATTCAGGTTTCGTTAGTGATCAATCAAGTTCTATAGCGAAAGGAAACTAATGTCTGTAGTATAAAGGCAATTCCATTGATGGATGGGCCAAAGGGGGGGTGGTCTTAGGGGGGGAGGCGTAAATTGGTAAGCGGAATTGAGGAGAACAAAAGGAAACATTAAAGTGCGAATATGCGGCTACGACAATACAGGTAACAGAAGCAGGAAAGCCTATGCCATCTACATATATATTGCCTGATTAAAAGTTTTATGAAAAATTGGTGTATCTGGGTATGGAGGATGGCAAGGATTGAAACTTTTTAACTAAAGCTAGAAACAATATTGTGCAAGGAAGTTGTGAAGGGAAGCAAGGACTTTATTATATCGGATAACCGGTGTTAATAAATAAAAATGTTGCTGCATTTGTAATAAATATGAAATGTGGAAGAAATTGTGTAGGTAAATTAGTTAAGCAATTAAATTTTTGTTGTTCATGGTCCACCTGAGATGAATAAACTCTTGTTTCAGCAAAACGAGAAATATTTCATTCAACATTCGCTCTATTAAAGGCGATATGCTTTTATATGACTTCTTACAGACTTATATGTTGAAAAAATGACAACGTTCTTATTAATTGGAAAAAATATTTACACTGCACCTTGCTTTTTTTACAGAAAAATAGAAGCAGAGCTCCAGAAGAAGTAAAAAGATCCTAAACGGAAATAGTTTGGCTTGATGAATTTTTTTTCTCGTATAGATGGGTAATCCTAGAAACGCTGACATGTCAGGGAGGTCGTCCATGATAAAACTTTGACGAGACTGGCGATAGCTGCAAAAGTTTTCAAAATGAAAGTTTCTTTTGAAGGAAAATATTATGATCTTGTCAAGGGCAGCCCGAAAGAGTAGTAGCATTAAATTATTAACTCAAAGTAGTAACTCAAAATTGTGCCTCGGTGATACTTCATGCTCCCTTTAATCGTATAGCTATCGTACAGCTAATGGTTCTATTTGCGCAACTGGAAGTTATTGAGAATTTGCCTAAAAGTAAAACTTAAAAAATAATTTACAAATATGGTTGCGTCGTAAGCTCTTCAAGAAATAATAGCAAACAGAGATTTATTGACGGCACGTCGTTAATAGTGAAGCAAGTATTGTTTAATGATGGAACATCTGTAGAAGAATATATGCTTGAGATTATAGCTGCGAATATTATTGTCTATGGAGTTTGCGGATGCGGTAATAGACGTATCGTCTGCCTTCGTATGTAGCGTCACGTATTTTCATGTTGGCATTTCGTATACACTGACGATGACTAGCGTGGGCAAAGAAAGGTCCATTGTGGGAAACCTGCAGAGACTGGCCCAAGGGAAGACAAAGACTTGTCCACAACGACGCGAAAGAAGCGGTTATGGAGGTAGCTGAGATTAATTGTGGTGAGGTATTGGGGGTTGTTGACGCATCGAATCGCCAACAGAAGACCCTGAGACGAAAGTACTCGCGAAGTCGAGGAACACCACATCGGCGAATTGTCTTCCGTTGAAAGCATGCGGAAATCTCTCGACCAGACCAAGCGCTTGATGAGGGGGCGGAAGTATTAACACGGAACCCCACGTGATCGTGCCGGATGGAGTGAGAAGCCGACACTCGTCAGGAAGAACCAGGTTTTTAAAAGGAGACCGGAGAACCCGCAAAACCCCGATACGAACCGAATGGAAACAGCAGAGGAGACCAGTGATTTGGTGTAATACAGTTGGATAAGTAGAGGGAAATATTTTTTTCATAAATACGGGGGCCCAAGTGTGTCTCATAGTACGTAGTCAATTTGGTGCCTTGGGACTGAATGTTTTCACATTTGAGATTAGGGGGATTACCAAGATGGAGTGGTTCTACGAAATTCAGGCAGAAGGGAATGGATAAACATTTGGGAAATATCATATGTAGGCAGTGAGTGCATGTAGTGGAAACTCTAGGAGTTGCGAGGGAATTTTGGGATTGAACATTCTATGTAGAGAAAGAGCGATGACTGTTGTCGGCAACGGCATTGTAAAAGTCGGGAAATTTAAGATTGTACTGGTGGCTGGGATTCCAATGGGAGAGGCAAACTGTTATACTACAGTGCGAGTGATAAGTCGAGCGGCGAGACTGGGAGTGGAATCCCTGTGTCTCTTTGGGGAGGGAAGTAGAGATACGCCCGTCGAGCGAACGGGTTGCCAGAATATCGAGAGAAAATGCAGAGAGTAGTAGTTTATACGTGACAGATGAGCTTCCTTTAGACTTTGGGAGTGGACAGGTCTATTTGTAAGCTCCCGGGTGACAAAACGGCTTTCATATAAAGAACTCGAGTCAAGAGGTGATGAGATTATATAATTATATACTATGGAAAGCGCTTGTCCAAAATGGGTAAGGTGTAAGGGCTATTTGAATTTCCACAGGGTGAAGTATGAACGAAAGCGACTCGGAGGGTCCTCGAAGAGGTGGGGTTTGACTTTTCATAGAAGCTGAGCAGCCAAGAGAAATAAGATGCACTACCGGCATTAGAAGAATGACGCGGGTGTATCTTCCACCTCCGGCTACCAATATAACCATTGCCAACTGGGAACGCGGTGCTTGTTCACCGAGGAAACTATCGGGTTCCATATCACCAGGGGGAACCAGGTGGAAATAATCGCTGAGGGCCTTATGAGTTGAGGAATAGAGCCGGTTCCGAATAGACCAGTGGAATTAGTTCAAAAAAGGTCATACGGAGAAAAGTGTAACACCAATTAAAAAAATAATTTCAAGTATTTTCAACAGAGTTAAAGCAAAATTTCTCTGTAATATGAATTTCATTGAGTAAGCCAATTAATAATTAATAGACATTTAAAATGGCATTTTTTCATGTATGAGCGATGTGCCTAAAGATAAAAACATAACATAACGATACCCACGCCATTTGTGTCCCTTAGCTCTTTAACATCTTTTCCTAAAATCTACTTTAAATGAGAGTAAAAAAAAACGTAATTTACACATTGATTATGGCTACCACTTTGCACACGACCATAATTTTCTATCGCGCCGTTTTTCATGTGAAATTTTATTTTACTTTTCTTCAGCCGCCTGCAAAATTTAGTAGGTATTGCATTTTTTTCTTAAGAATGTCGTGTGATGAGCCCGGACCTCTGACTGCCTGGAGCGAGAGTTGGAGGGCTTTATTTCGCCCGCCTACGCTCGCTCGAAATGCATATATGTAAACCAAGATTAAGTGAAAGCCCCTGGGCGTCCCCATTGTCCCAAATGCCAAGAAATCTACGGACGACACACAAAAATGTCGATTTTATGTGCATTTTCGTGCTATCAATGCGTTGACCGCGTCTCGTGCGCATCCCCTTCCGAATATAAATGACACGTGGCCTTCTCATTGCCCTTCTAAGTGGTTGTCGATATTTCTCAAATGCAGACCTTACCAGAGGCCGATTAATCTTGAATCGCAGGAGAAAACGGCGTTTAATTCGGAATCATGACGCTATACTCGCATGTCGTTCGGTATAAAATACGCGACCGTGATGCCTATCGATAGTCCAGTCGAAATTAGTACAAAAATCGCCTGGTTTCAGAAAAAACTGGATAAAAGGTGAATTTTGATGCACAGCTAAATGTGATGATTTTAAGAACTTTTGAATTAGAATAGAGTGCGGATCGTGGTTATAAACAAGATGATAGGCAAGACAAATTCAAAAAAATTGTATTATCGCACGTAACATTGAAGCTATGGGTGCTAGAGTAGAAAATTTACTAAGGCACTTTTACAGAATAAAAGACAAAGAGAATAAGGGGACGTACAAAAAAATCTCAACAAACATTTGATTTCAAATTTTTATATAAACAAAATAAATAACCATTTTTTGTGCAAAGCTACAGTATAAACAGGTCAAATACGAAAAACTTTATATTTTTAATTGTCTAAACGCCTCCGACTCCTGAATTCCCTGAAGATGCGGTACCCGAAAAATCACTCAGCTTGGGTTTAAATGGAGGTGTCCGGAGGGTCGTCACTCGGTCTCGACCCCGGGTCCCCCGGATCAGTAGCCAAGCACTCTACCCACTGGGCTACCACGAACTCAATCCCTTATTACTGAGATATATTTTCCCATAGTTGTGAAGATTAATCCACAAATCGTCTATTTTGACAAATGTTTAAAAAAATTTCATTATTTTGAAATTCGGCAAAGTTATTTAATTTTTTATATAAATATCGATTTCGCTAATTTTGAAACTCAGCAATTATAAGTGTTAAAGAGATGGGATAAGATGCGTTTTATATATTTTGGTGAAACATGAATATTTCCGCAATTATTTCTCCAAAAAGTTAATTAGAAATAGGATTAAAACCATCGCAATGTTTAGTGTATTTGAAATATGTTAATAAGTTTAGATCACCCTTAGGAAAACTAACGCAAAAACTGAGAAAGTTATTTGAGAAGCTGAGGAGTGAGAACATACCATTAAAATATTAAAAATGTAATTTTCTGATGGAGAAAATAAAATATTTGGTCAATGCAATTTGCAAGGTTGGGTTAAAGCACGGTACGAATAAAATTCGGCAATAAAGACGTTTCCTATGCAAACTTCAAAAAGGAAGTGCGTTATTTTCTCGACCTTGCTAATTACTAATGGAAATTTATAAATAATAGATCTGTTCCTGCTAGACCAGTCACAGTATTATTAAGGGAAAGAATAGCTTTTTATGCTCCCATTGCATCCACGCCATAGGGAAATTAAAGGACGCCTTGACAAAGAGCCCCGCCTTGAGTTACCCTGATTTCACCTAGACGAATCAACCTAGGACGCGAGTAATTTCGCTACCGTAACGGTATTGCCTCAGGAGACAGAGGAGATTAGACCACGTACATAAAATCAGAGAGTTAGGATGCCGAACAGATAGATATAAAATGTCATTTTTTCCTCGCAC
>WURS02028236.1:0-11696 GCA_011762765.2 Rhinocypha anisoptera | reverse complement strand
CCCGGCGGAAAGGAGCAGTGTTGGTTTGAAGCACACACCCACACTCACTCAGTCCCTGGGTGGCGAGAGCCGGGCTGTTTACTTAAAGAAGGGAAGGCTTCGGCGGCGAGGCATCCTCGGAATGCGGTGCGCGATGCCATTCGTCTGAGCGCGGTCAAGATTTTCTAGCTGCGTACGGGGAGCATCTGCAAAGTGCGTATTTGGAAGGAGATAGCAGAGGGAAGAAATCGAGAGAGCAGGACTGTCGCAATTGTACTCTGAGCTACGTGCCCGACTAAAATTACGGAGGTATTCCGTTCAAACGCAGCGTCTGGCCTGAGTTTCGTTTATAGTACTCGGTTTGCGCCGAAATTCCCTGCTTCCCGGTGGGGGAGCAAAAAAAAACATTAAAATGAATTATCTTTAGCGTGTGAAACGTGAGTTGAGGAAATAACACGAGGTATTCAATGTCAATTCACTGCTGAAAAACCATCACTCCAACCTCTATTTGAATTAGCTCCACCATTAATTATTTTATAATTCATTGTACGGAGTGTTTAAAAAACACACAGCAATTCCACATGCAAAGTATACTGTATCACGACCTGGTTCTGCCATATCACAGCATCATCAGGTGAATATACGGACAAGTGTGACCCCTCTCGCCAATGAACATTCTTCCCTTCCTCTCCATTGTTCCCTCTTCACCCTCTTCCTCTCACTGCTTTTCCTCTTCGCCCCTCCCTCTCCTTTTCCCCCCACCTCCTCCATTTCTCCTCCCTTCCTCCTATAAGAGTATAAATACACAAACTTGTCTGCATATTCACCTGATAATGTTGTGATACGGTAAAACCTGGTCGTGATACAATAAACTTTGCATGTGGAATTGCAGTGTGTTTTTTAAACCTTTCCATGATGAGAGAATTCCACCACATGAAGCTTGAAATCATATCTTGTGTCATTGTAGGGGTTTTAAGCTGAAATTATGTAAAATAACATTCCTCTGATTTTCCGCCTACTGACAAATTAGAATGTAAACTTATATCAATTATCAAGCTTTATATTCTTCCAGACCATGTTCAAAAAGATTCAACGGTGACGCTTCCGTGATTATACTGGATTACGTGGAAAAAATGATTTTCCTAAACGTTAAAAACCAATATGAGAATCGAGGCGGAGCACCAGCTATCGTGCAACGATCCTCTTCATTCATCTACTATTTAATAATGGTGTTGAACGATGATTTTCGCTGTAATAATCAGACTGCAACGGTTGATAAATGCAGTTAAACTTAAGTTTGTATTATCCCCTAACTTTTCCGGAAAAGACCTTGGGTACAATCCAAATATTTCCAAGTCTATATGGGGGACTGTGAATCGTCTAAAAACTATGAATAATATTAATTACTTTTGGGTGCTTTTGTCAATTTTTATAACTGAATTAGTAATTCCGTGGATTTAAACTATCGAGGGATCTTGTTTAAAATAGTGATAAAGGATCTCTTAGAATATGACAGATATACCATAATAAGATAAAGCGTAATTTTTTTGTGGGGAATAGAACAATTTTTTGACTTGATGAGCCGCTGAAGAATCATTGCTGAGCCTCTAACCAAACATTGAATCAAGAAATTTTGTGAACGCCATTGTCAAGATGATTCAAGAATCAAAGGAATTTGACTAACATTAAGGATATACGAAAAAAATCTCTTTTGAGGAGGTCATGAATATTTTATCAGATAAATTTCCTCATCCAAGGCCAAATGGGTTCGTCGAGTAAATTTTAAGTAATAATTTGAAATTTGACACCTTTTTATTCATTTACAGTACTTCATTCATGTATTAGTTTTGCTATCGTAAAGAAATACCGGTCATCATTTAAATTTTTATTTCAGATGATTGATGTCCGTCTGTTCTGAATTAATTGGCAAGACAGTATCAAATACATTTTCTCTTTGTAATTGTTTTATCCATCCAAATTAAATGTAAAAAATTGATTCGTTTTAATTTACTTTTCAATACTTTCAAAATTAAAATGCATGCCATAAAAATTTAAAATTGTTTTTAAGTCTACTTTTTCCACTTTCCAGGTATGTTCAATTCTGTTCATCACTGCTAGCGACAAGTAGCTTGGGTGAGTACTTGAAATGAAGTTTAGAATGCGCATTTAATGGGGGGAAGCATCTATGCAATGGTATTCTACCATTGATGCAAATACCGTAAATTATCACATAGTCGATATTTGGCCATTAAAGTTTGAAAATTATTACATTCGCTAAGTAAAAATCAGTGAACTGATTATATGTGATTAATATTTGTGCTCTTGGAATGAGTGAATTTTCGGCTAAATGATTTTACCAGGAAACTCACCATATACAGATCGTAAATAGTAAATTAATACCATCATATTATTATTATTAAGTTTTCTTTAAAAATCTTATGTATCCAATATAAAATTGTATACATGCCTAATTTGACTACATCGGTACCCTGTACCTTTACCTGATTCGAGTTAAGTGATGAATAAATTTTGGATTTTCGAGTTTAATATTTTTTTGAGTACTACTTTTGAGGAAAAGGAATTTTTACGCACGTCAAAACATATTTCAATAGGTGAAGTTCTCTTTGGTGAGAAATACGCTCTTTTAAAACATTTGTTTTTGATTATGCCATTATTTTGCATTCTCACCTGGGCCTATGAGTATTTTTTACTGAACCTAAATCTTAGAATTTTATCTAATGAAAATTATCTCGTTTTAATTTTTATGTACTTGTATTTTGATGAGATTTGTATTTTGATACCAAGTCAATTAGCACTAACATTATTTATTCATTTAAATTTAAATTTGGGTACTTCAGTATATGACTGAATTTTTCCAATGAGAGGACATGAAAACTGAAATAAAAACCAGTGTTTGAAGGTATCATATAATTTTTGAAAATGGTGTGATACCTTCAATCTATAATATGGGATTCCAAATGAATAAGGTTATTAACGAGCATATATATATGATTTTTGAATTACCTCCTAATTACTGTTTCACCTTGTTTAGATTTATATCGATGTGGTTGAGAAATAAGAAAAAAGAAATGCTACGTTATTTTCCACTAAGATTTTTAATCTGGTACGACCAGTTTCAACGAAACGGCGTCATCTTCAGGTCAAGTTGCGTTGAAACTACTCGTACCAGATTAAAAATCTTAGTGGAAAAATACGTAGTATTTCCTTTTTCTTATTTCTCAGAAATGAATTTCCACATACGTAGTTATGCCTGAAATTATAGATTCGATGTGGTTTATTGTAATGTGCTTGGTGTATCTCCATTACGCCTCATTGTAAGAACATTCGCGTAAGTAATCTAAATATTTAATGGATATTGATAATTCATTTTTGCTTGGCGTTAAGTTGAAGTTTAATTATGGAGGATGGCGTTAAATGGCGATTCCAAAGTTATTCTATGAAATACATAATTTGAATGAAAATGTGATTAAATCAAAGATTTGGTGAATTGTTTTGTGTCAGTAAAAAGGAGAGAGTCAGTAGTAATTAACGGAGGTAGATCTAAAATATATGTACGATAACTTTTTAAAATAAGGGTAATAAACATTATGTTCTCTATTTTACAATAATCTTTGTTCCTATGACGAACGTTTTGTATTTATGGTTTTATCCTACTCAAATTTGTCGTAAAATTTTATTGCTGCTACGTATATTCTCTTATGATGAGAGTGAAATTCTATTATTTGTGGGAAATTTACTGTAAATAAGTCTAGTAAATTTACTGTGGAAATTTTTTCTATCTCTAAATTGACAATGTTGGAGTAGTACCTTGGTACTTACCCCAAAAATTGGACAATAAATCAATTAAGAATCAATTTAACCTGGTTAGCATTCATATTCCTTCTCTGAAACATTCTGAGCAATTGTATATAGTCAATTACTACTTCAATAGTTCATTTGTAACATTTTTTTTACTCATCTTTATTTTGAAATTTAACTCGACGTCTTCCTTGGTTTTCATATTTTGGAGCATATGGAAGCATATAGGTATAACAATATTACTTTCCTCTCTATTCGTATCCAATCTTTCCATTATTGGAATACTCGTTGGATATTTCGTTGACCCTAGTACCTCTTTTTTTAACTCTCCCTCCATCGGAAAATCGATACGCTATATATTACACAGTGTTCCTTCTTCACCGGAATCGCTCTCCCAATTCCTAGTTCACCTTTGTCTGAATGCCATGTCACACGCAGCGAGCAATAGTTTCCATCAGGTCCCGAGCGTGAAGTCTAATGCCCCATGGAGCTTCCTGTTCGTTATAGAGTGTCTTTGAATCACCGAATTCGATTAAACTTTGCATTTCGTCTCATCCCTCGCCAGCCATACCCATCGCTCCAAATGTTATTAACCAATACTGCACATTAACTCAGGTACGAAAAATTTCTTGCAATGAGAATATGGTGTTTACATAATCGTATTCTGAATAACGTATATTCTTATGCGAATGCCAAAATGTTAGACTAGAGCTTCGCCAACTACCTTTTGAATAGGTAACTTATAAACGCTTTGCCACCAGCATGCAACTTGGTCCCTTTGTATTGCGTGCGGCAACATTAGTGTTGAAATCCTCTTCATTACGAAGTGTGAGCATCGGATATTCACGATGGGTATTATTAAGGTAACAGGGGGTATTATTATTACAGCCAGGAAAACCAGACGTACCAATTCTCTCTCCCTCCTCGTTCCTCTCTACTCCTGTCTCTATGTGTCCTCTCATTTCTCTATTTAAAAGCATTTTTCAAGCTCGTGACGACAGTACTCGCTGCTGCAACTAAAAAATGGGAGGGAAACTTCACCCTGCTATAGGGACGATGAGAGGGAAGAGGGTGCGAGGGAGATTACGGGAAGAGCAATGCTACGGAAAAAGATGGGTGACCTTGGATGAGAATAGTGTTAGGTCATTCGTCGACCTCCTCTTGTGCCACCCGAACTTTTATCCCTTTTATCCAAAAGTTATTTGACATCAGTCCTTTCTTTTATAAATGCGAAAAACATAAATCTATGAATTTCAGTTGGGAGATGAAGACATTCTGGGTCACTTCTGTGCCGTCCCCAATTCAAAATTGAATTATAGTTGTGATATATTTCCTGGATAACAAGGTATTACATAATTGTTTTACCTGGAAAGATGTTCAATGAGGTGCTTAATACTCTTTTTTATTTTATCATGCAATATTTTCAATTATCACAATGCATTTGCTATCCTATTATCGATTAAAGTTGTTTCCGGCGTGGAATCGAATTTAAATGTAAATGTAAATATATGTAGATGTAAATTTTGTAAGAGAAAATGATATGATTTTCTCATACTATTTGTATAACGTACTCAAGGTTGTTTTCAAAGTAATAATTTGGACTTTTTTGAGCTAATATTTCCTTTTATTATTGGTAAATGGTTATTTTTTCCCCTACGGAGATAGTTGAGGTACTTGAGCGCCATATTTTTGTAATTTTATTAATTTGAAGAATTAAATACGAATTTATTATTATTATTTAATTCAAATTAGATAAAATAATAATATTTTATTAATTGTACAAATAAATATAATAATCTAGTATTAATTTCCTAATAGAAGCAGTCAAATTTTTCATTCATCATTTGAGATAGGTAAAGCAATTTATTATTATGTAATATAAATACGAGGGTAGCTCCAGGAAGTACGTGACCTAACAAAGAAGACGTAAAAAATTTTCAAAAAAGTATCTTCATTTCTCAACATAGTCTCATTTAGCTCAATACATTTTTACCAGCCATGTTCAGGAGCTCGTTGCTATGTTTATAGGGAGAATCGTCCAGTTACTCTAAATAGACATTAAACACGCGACTTCACCTCTTCATTGTTGACAAATCTTTTACCACCAAGCCAAGTTGCATTGTTTTGATGATACAAAACTTTCTTTTTCGCTAAATGCGGTAATTTTTTCTTGGTTGCATCATTTAAGCGTCCGCATAATTACTTGCCGTCGATTATTTTTTCCTTTCTGATGAATGAAAAGTATCCCACGCGCATCGCAAAAAACCGACGCCATTAACTTGCCTACAGATGGAACTGTCTTCGCCTACTTTGGAGCAGGTTATTCCCTTTCAATCCATTGTTTTGACTGCTCCGTCTCAGGTGTAAAGTGATGGACCTATATTTTACCCATGGTTACGGATCGACAAAAAAACTCGGTTTTATTGCTTTGAAACTTAGCCAAAAACTCGATTGAAAAACATCCTCACGACTTTGTTTTTGTTCCATTGTGAGTAATCACGGAACCCGGGCGGCGGAGTGTCCTCGTCTGTCAACCTGGAGGTCGCGGGTTCGAATCCAGACTGAGTGGATTTTTCAATCTCCACCTAGGGCATGGATGTGTGTGTTTCGCCATTGAAGTCATTTATACGACACTAATTAATACTAGATTATTATATTTATTTATTTATTCTCGTATATAACCACCTCCTGACGAGCTTGTGGCTCAGGAGGTCTTAAAATGTTTCAATAATGACAGTGTCTGAACATAAAAAAAAATTTCAGTCAATATGTGATGTGCCTTGTTGCTTTTTGACATACCTACTTGTCGGATAGCTCTCGCACTTTCACTTGACCATCATCCATTACCATTTTGAGGATTTTTGCATCATTTCTGGCGTAGTCATTTCATTTGGTCGACCACTGCGATGTTCGTATTGGCAGCTCTTACGATCTCGTTTAAACTCTTCCACCCGATATTTTACTGTAGTAAACAAAAGAGTAGACTCCCCCAAATGAGAATCCTGCATTGATATCTGTTTGAACGAGACCTTTCAAACAAAAGTATTGTATCATATAACGTTGACCAACTTTTTCCATGTTTACAAATTCACTCAGAGCATTCCCTATTGATGTTTGTCAAGCAAACAATGAACAACGTAACGTCTTTGAACTTCACAATTAACCTTTATAAGGTTGAAACATTCGTACACAGTAAATGTTTTCAAACAACGGCAGTCTATACGTCATGTCGCGTACATTTGGGACCTACTTCGTACGAAATATTCATCCATTCGAAAAGTCGTAAGTCCACTGACAAAAAGATAAAATTAGGTGTAACAATTCTTAATGTAAAATATAATTTTCACGGTGAATCGATATAATTATGCAGTTAAAATCCTTTCATTAGTTCAGAAGAATTATGACGGGCAATAAATATTTTTTACAATGTACCTTACCACTTGCTTCAGAGCCCTTATGATAAGTGATAATGACACAGATACTTCTATACACACTTGTAACTTTTTGGATATTTGTTCCCAGCAAATACTCATGGTTGTGATATATATTAAAGCCAAATGTGCTAAGATTGTATGGATTTGTGGACTGCGTCTGGATCCTACATTTCAGAAATACTTTTCAAAGTGATCCAAGTGCTTAGAATTTATTTGAAATGTATAAAACTGTCCAGTAGTCACACGCACAAGGATATACTTCCATTTTGACGGTTTTAATGTTGTCTATGATTTATAGGGCGTTAACAATAATGACAACGCTTGACAATTAGCTAATTACGAATTATTTGATTTCACTATAGTCTAAAAAAATTTTAATAAAACCATATTGTAACAACACGAAGACGAATGTTTCTCTATACTAAAATAGATGCTAGGTAAGGAGATAACTTGAGATAATTTCCTCGATGAATGATTTCATGAGTTGTTTTTTTGACACATATTCAGGCACCAGGAAGCAGTGCATTTTACTTTTACTAATAAGTACTCTCTATTAGGATTCTTTAAGAAACGGTTCTTAATTTTAGCATTATTGAAAATCCCAAATTTGCGTAATTTATTTAAAAACTGTGTCTCTCCTTTGCTCTATCTCAATTGATGGGACGCCAGTACTCTTTACCTTCTTTAAAACATTGTTTACCTATATCACTCTCCTATTTAATCAAATAACCTTCTGTTGAGTACGTTACGCTCCTGTTACAGGCTCTAATCTTCCACTACCGCTTAAATTAGTATTAATATATTCTCGGAATAAAATTAATCGCAATATACTATATGTTAGAGATCGAATTGGCATTTTCGAGTTACGTTAAAGCTTATGGTCTCATAGTAAATTACCCTCTTTTACATGAAAAAAACTTCGATCATAAAGTTGAAATCGTATTATAGCGATCAGTAAGTAATTAACTATCCAAATACTCCTGAACAAAATAAAATCATTTTATCAATAGGTATTTTTCAATTGCATTTTTAAATATTGACAGTTATTTTTATAAATACTAAAAGTCGTTGATAATATTATAATTATTCCATTCGTTTTACTTTCTGGAAGAAAATTAATGGAAAAGCCATTTACCCCTGCCGTGTGACGCTTTGTATATATAAAGTCAACGAAATATATAACGATGTTTAACTTCAGTTTACGTATGGTGTTCGAGTTGCTGTTGAAATGATGCAAGTTTACACTAAAATTCTGTATTTATTCCAATGATGTACTTTAAATTTCTCAAGTCCTTAACTCATTGAAACCGTGAGGAAACGATAAATTTTATAAATTATTATCATGTTCAGTGAAAATCTATTTACTCTAAATGCTTTTTCATTCATGTAAGAATGGAAATTGCATTATTAAATCCAATAATACGTGGATCACCGTCAAAAAGCACTTTGGAGGTAATCAGGGATTAGGGTAGAACCGGGGAAGGTTTTCTTCCCTTTTTTAATTTATTTTTTCTATTTTTTTTCTAAGTTAGCTACGTTTGTAAAAACTGTTGTAAACTAATCACTGAAGTCTCCGCTACAACGTGGCATGCCTAATATTGCTTATTCAAGTAATGACTTTGAAGAAAATCGCTTAAAGAATCAAAATGCCAGGTGCGAAAATTGGCCCCATACCCGGGGCAGGTTTTCGCATACCATAATCTTAGGCAGGGACAAGTTTTCGCATGCACTTAAATCATTGAAATCTGTACAATTAAAGTAAAAGTATTCAAGTAAAATTGTTTATTCATTGTAAATACATATAAATATAAAAATACAATTAACAATATTCATTTTAATCATCGCTTTCGCAATTGATACAAACGAAGATGAAGAGTCTCCCTTGATGCACGCCTCGTGAGCCTATTTCTTACAACGAGTACATTTAACCCATGGATCTCGAGCTTTGGTTTTGCTGAATGATTCCAAACAATACATGCAAACGCAGTCATCTTCTTCGTCACTTGAGGCTGTGATGACGTTTACTTTCTTTTGTTTAGTAGACTGTGTTTTTTTACTTTTCCCAGTCTTCCCTAAGGTTAATTTACTATGAAAATCCTAGTCGCCGACCGTGTTAGCCTGGTGGATAGCCTGCTTGCCGGTTAAACCAAAGGTCGCGGGTTCGAATCCCGCCCAGGGCGTGGATGTTGTGTTTGTGCAGATGGGTTTTTTCAATGAGTTGAAGAGGTGCGAAATGACCATAGCCGTCGAAGCAACCTATGAGCAAAAATACTACTACTGTTTCCATCTCCTTAGCATATTTCTGTTCGTCCTTATATGTTACTAACTTTTCCTTATTATTCTATAACTTATAATGCAGTTTCATTCAGGTAGAAAATTGTTTAAAAATTAAATTGCACATAAGATGACAACAACATTTTTACAGTCTTCTGTACGTGTTATACAACCTCCACGCACCCTGTATTGCGAGATAAACAAACAAGAAATTTAAAATAAATAAAATAAATAAAAATAAAAGACTAACTACGACATTGTTAATCACTAATAGTCTACAAATAATTATAATATATTATAAGTATAGTATTGAAAAGCATTGAGAATGGAATTTACTGAAGGATTTCTATAGTCACTATTGAAAAAAACTAGGAAAGTTACCCCTGTCCATTGATAAAATCTTTCCATATTCATGATGAAATGGCAACATTCTTTTCATTAAATTTTCGAAACACATTACCGTTTCAGCACATTGCCTTTGTTCCTGAAGAGAATAAATAAAAGAAATTCACTTTTCCACAAAAATATTTAATGCGTACTGAGCGCCTTTCAGGCCATCATCAGGTACAAGATGGCCCAGCAAGCTGAAACGCGCGTAGTACGCATTAAATATTTTTGTGAAAAACTGCATTTCTTTTATTCATTATGGATTCCTTCCACTACGTCCAGCCTGTAACTGTTAATCTTATCCTGAAGAGAAATAGAGAGGAAAGCATTCCCCACTCCCGGGATTCACCACACAGTAAGACCCGTCCCAGAAGATGGTGTATGTTTTTGCCCATCATGCAGACATGTAAGCCATTTGTTTTTTTAGGAAAATCCTCGAATTCTATTGCTTTTTTAATGAAGAAAATTGTGTTTCGGGTAATTTTGTAAGCGTTTAACAAGGAGGTAAATATCGGATCCCAAAACCAATGGTGAAAAGAGAAGTATTAAATTTAAACTCGAAAGATCTATAACATTTTCTGGTTCATGAAACTTTTTAAATGAAAGTGTTTTGATGAACATTCCTCACGACGATCAGGATGATAATTTGGGACGTAGAGATTAAAATTTGCTTTAGCCCAGAATATGTAGTTGTCAAGATAACCGAAAATGAGGATTACATTTAGCCGAAATCTTATTATAAACTGATTATCTAACGTGAATATATATGTTAAAAGTAAAGTGAGCATATTATAAAGAATTATTTCTTTATTCCTAACTAACAATAATATGTGACACCACAATATAAATGAAATAATCACATTTAAATAAGCAACTTTTTACCGTTAGATTAACAAATTTCTGAACGAAGCATGTTATTATATCCGAAAAAATCACATTAGATAATATTTTCCAAAAGGTCTACACAAAGGAGCCAGATGACCAATAAAGACTGTGCAGCCATGGTGAAAACGATGGGCTCGGTACATAGCGTAATAACTCTCTTATTAATGACATTTTTACCTATTTTCTAGATCGACTTGCGACAGTTTCAACTAATTAGTAAGGCCACTAAACCATATTCCAGCATGGGCTTAGCTTCGATACAAAAGTGAATTGCTAAAAGTACTGAAATCGACAGAGAAATAACTTTTAATACCAGAAGGGCGTCTGTTAACGAGAAAGGATAAGAAATTTCATAGACCGAGATGCAGCGCTGCCTTTATTAGAGCACAGGTTGGGTTTTAGTGCGTTAAGTCTAGAGTTAAATGTCACTTTAACCAATTTATCGTATTAAAATTTCAACAAGTGATTATAGGGAAAGATCTGGTGCTTTCCCAGTGTATTTGATGAGTAAATTCCTCTCGGGTATTCCACCAAGCATGCATTCTGAATCCCTGAGGACGATGACCTAATCGGGAATCGAAACGTCGGATGAAATGGAGACACTGACCTGGTAGAAGACCCGAGAAGAATTTATGAAAGTGAGCATATTGTTTAACATTTAAAAAAATTAATTATGACACCTTTACGTGTTGCAGTATGGATAAGGTACCTAAACGTAAAGAAGAATCAGGCGTGATTTTGTGGAAAGATGAGATATCCATTTTGAAAAAAAGGAAGCAACTATCCACGGAGTAAAATATATTTATTTGACTCGAGTTTCGGTGCACTACACCATCTTCAGAAACCGAGTGAAGTCTCTTGGTCTTGCTTTCATCAACTTGGTTTCTGAAGATGCGTTTAGTGCACCGAAACTCGAGT